>OY986436.1:93781341-94051341 GCA_963920525.1 Dichetophora obliterata
ATTTTATGTTCACACACAGTGCCGAAAAGCTGAAAAGTCTCTTCTCAAAAAAAGGGTGTTCTCACTGAAAAAAGGACTTTTCATTTGACATTCAACTTGTAGTAATATGTTTGTTATTATTGCACTTTGCTTAATTCTTTTTATTGTATAGTATAAAATTCTTTTAAACCACATTATCAAATACTAAATATATTAGTGTTACTTGTATTTAATAGTTAAATTGTTTATTTTGGCTTCCGCTGCATTTAGCAAGAGCCCATGTCGCTGGCCATTCCCGCATATATATGTATATTTTTCCTTCTCCTCCCACAGCTCGACCAATATTGTCTCATGCAGCTCACTCCATTTAGCTTGTTCTTTGTATTTTTTTTTTTATCCAATACAACAAATAAAGTGTCCAATTGGAGTTTGACCAAATAAAAAATATCAGCAGACAAACGAAATGTCAAATATCAGTGACAACTTGGATTTTAGTAATAGATTTTGACTTTACCTCAACAAATGGTCTGTTCAACAACCAGAATAACGGTTGTTTTTTAGCTTTTCAGAGTTTTTCGCTAAAAAGCAAACAATTAGCAGCTTTTCATTTGACAGTTTCTTCTATGGCAAAAAACTTAATATCATGCAGCTTTTCCAGCTGAAAAGCCATTAATGTCCGAAAAGCGGCTTTTCGGCCTTAGTGTGCACATAGTATAATAATAAATGTGTACAAGTCGTAACCGAAATCATAACGTGGCGTGACGCAGCGTAGAAGTCTGTAGAAAATAGATTTCTACGCAACGTTACTATTTTTGACAGTTCGACAGCTGTAGGACAAGCGAGAAAATTTTGTTTAACTTCACAAAATTGTAAATTTTAATACTATATAAGAAAGGATGCAGTCTTTTATTGAAGAGGAGAAGTTAATAAGGCTACAAAAATAAAATAAGTGCCCTCTGCACTACGTTGGACTACGATTTCGGTAATCGCTTAACCTCGAGGCAACGTCGCACTACGCTTCATCCAGCTGCGCCACCTCACGTTACGATTGGGTAATCAAGCCTTTACTTGAATCGAGTACGGGAACAGACCTAATATAACACGGCAGCCATGTTTCTTTCAGGGAAATTGTTGCTGTCATAAAGTGTTGATTAATGATCTTTGCAAATGTTTTGAGAGGAGCTGCCAGAATTCAATTGTAAGAATAAATTATGTTTTGCAGCCTTGCTAGCTAACTTCGCGACTTGAGATTATGTTAGTCTATCTATCTTTACTATCTATCTATCTATAGCTGCGTTCCATCCGCTTCAAAATAATCCGAATTATTTTTTTTTTACATGCAAAGCTAAAACAAAAATAATATCCTATTTCAAATAGGATTATTTTTGCTATCCATATAAAATTGTGGTATAGCCTTCACAAAATTTGAAACACAGGTGCCGCACATGTATATTTTTATAAGCTGTCATCTCATTTTTTTAATTAATTGTTTGCATGATACAATCACTATTAGGTTGCCTTGGCAGCTAACTATTTTTTTTACAATCTGCTACCATCGAATGTTATACAAAAGAAAACAAAATAAACAGCGAGTGTCACACACATTGGCCGCATTTAGCGAAGCCAACAATTGCACTTAAACTATTTATATTATTGCATAATAAGAATAATAAAATTAAATAATTTTTATTTTTTCTGACGTATAGAGCAAAACACATTTAGAGAAAAACATCGTTCACTTAGGTATCGCTTCAAGTTCTCATGACACCTAATAGTTATTGTATCATGATCGTTTGTTTGACTTTAATTTTGACTGCAACGGTTGCTTACATTAATTTTTTTTTTTTTCGAAAGTATCTCATTTCGTTTGACAACTGCTTTGTTTTGTTTTTACTGGTTTATATTGATGATGATACAAGTGTATAAAATAATTTTATTGTTTGACGTTTTTCTTTGTTTTTAGATTGTTCTGATTCTTTGTTTTGTTTTCTTACTGGTTGATATTGATACAAGTGTATAAAATGATTTGTTGTTTAACGTTTTCCTTTGTTTTTAGATTGTTCGGTGTTTTTTATCCATTCTTCATTGAATGTGTTCGAAATAGTTTGTAATGAGAACGTATCCAATCTTATTCATTTGTTTTCAATGAGTTGAGTTGCAACTGAGAATTTGTATGGGAAATTAGATGATTTCGTTTCTCATTTGGCTGAATGGGCTGAAATGAGTAATTTGTCACATTGTTAACGTAGTATAAGACAAAAGTTTGGTAATTTAGTTCGAACGGTTACTTTTGGCAACATTACTAAAAATTGGCGTTCCCCACTTTTGTTACGCCCACTTTTCGGCGGATAAGCGTGGAGTGAATCAAAGCGCACTAGGTTTAAGCTAAATTGAGCTGAAATTTTGGCAGTCGATTTGTTTCGAGCACGAGATTGTTTGAGGGAAAAAATTTTCCACAGCCCCATTACAGCCCAAAATTCACATAGAAATGCTATATTTTGGATGGTTTTGGTCTTATTAGACTAAAATTTGATAATTCAGTTCATATGGTTATTTTCGGCAACTATACGAAAAATGGTGAAAATATGTATACAATTTTTTTTCGAATAGCATAAAAATTCATATATGGCAGTAAAACGGTATGTGGCTCCTGCGTCTGTCGGAGAGTACTTTAAATCAATAAAAATGCTGAATAAATAATTAAATGACTTAAAACATGGATTTATGTATGTGAGCATTTCCAAACTGGCGTTACGGACGATTTGTACGAATTAATATTAAAAAAATAGAATAAAAAAGTTTAATTCTTAAAAAGTTTTTTTTTTATATTTGCGTAGTTATTAAGTAGTACTATATTAAGTAAAAACAATGACAACAAATAACCCTAAGGATCATAAGATATAAGCAAAAATATGTGCTGGCGTTTTGTTACAAAAAACGGAAGTGATTTCTGACTTGGATTACAAAATTTGCAAACTTTTTTTAGAAGGTCTTAAAATAACATAAGTTTATTTTCCAAGTGATCAAATTTAAAATTTTTTTATTTTATTTTTATTAGGATTTTTTATCTGGCGTTACGTTACTGGCGATACGTTACTAAAATTTCCATTGCAATTTAATTGGGTATTTAAGTAATTAGGTAGTTAAGTAATTATGTAATTAAGTAGTTAAAAAACCAATTTAATATATTGTGCTTTCCTTGCCTCAACCATTTTTTCATTATCTCTAGCCAATGGCTTCCATTTTTACTAAAACAAATATGCTTATAAAACATTTAGGAAAAAGAAATACTTCATTTGTGAATTAGTGCAGATGATTTTATCATCATGGTTAATGAATTTATGTAGAAATTGCTGAAACTGTTTCGTTAATTAGTTTTATGATCTACTAACTTATTACATGAATTCAATTGCGAGCTTTAGATCAAATAAGTTTTTAAAAAGGCAACAACAACAACACCAACTCTGTATAGAGTCAATCACTTAGCTGATAAGACAGTCTGTTTCGCAAATCGCTACATTTTCCTCTTCAGTAGTCTTTGAGTAATTAAGCTGTGATCAACTCACAGTTTAAATTAGTATATGACTTCGCAGATTTAGGAATTCATTCTTTTGAATTGTATGACTGCTAATCATATGACATTTCAAAGCAGTAGGCTATTTATAGATCACTGCCATCAACTCTACCAAGGTTGCCATCTGCTCTAGTTGCTTCTTTTTTTATTTCAATATTCATTTCAACATTTGGTTGTGAAAATAGCCACCTTTCAGTTAGAACACTAGCTTCTGGCGAAGCAAAGAACACGTTTCATTTCTATGGTGCATTTCGACAAACTGTCGAACACCAATGAATATTGAAAAAAATAAAGAAGCAACTAAAACAGATGGCAGCCTTGGTAGAGTTGATGGCGGTGATCTATAAATGTCATATGATTAGCAGCCATACAATTCAAAAGAATGAATTCCTAAATCTGCGAAGTCATATACTTATTTAAACAATGAGTTGATCAAAGCTTAATCACTCAAAGACTACTGAAGAGGAAAATGTAGCGATTTCCGAAACAGACTGTCTAGTCAGCTAAGTGATTGACTCTTTACAGAGTTGATGTTGTTGTTTTTGCCTTCTTAAAAACTTGATCTAAAGCTCACAATTTAATTCATGTATTAAAATGTTTCTCTTAAATGATATAATAAAATAATAAGTTTTTAATAAGTTGTAATTTTTTGGTCGCGGTAGACTTTTACTGGAAATGCCCATATGCATAACTATGGAATGGTTTGAAATATGTGAAAAATATTTTTCGCAGTAATTATTTTTTAAGCATTGTAAAAAATATAATAATATTTTGAAAAAATAAAACTTTATCCAAAAAGTAATAGGGTGTGGTAGCTTATGATTTTTAATGATAGAAACTGCTTATTGAATTTGTGTCAACATTAAGAAATTTTTGCAGATAAATGATATGTACTATGAAAGAGTGGGGAAAATGGAAATTGAAAGATAAATTTACAACAAAAAGAATTTTTGTCCTATTTTTTGAGCACAATTGAATATTTTAGAGGTTTGGTGAGAGTAATATAAAACATTGAATTGGTGAAGCAACGGTAAATCTTTTCTCATTTCTCCAAATTCACTTAATTGAATTTCATACAAAGGAAATTTGATGAACATCTTTTTGAAAATGACGGAGATGTTTGCTTGCAAATTCAAAAATTGAAATTTTAACCAGTTTTTTCTCATTCTAAGGTTAAAAAATGTGTTATATTGAGAAAATCTGTAGCTTTCAAGATTATTTCGAATAACGGCAAATAATATTGATGACATAATACCGGGATTTTTTTTCAATATACTAGCAGCCTTATTCTGGCTAATTAACAAATTGTTAAACAGTATTTTGAATATTTCAATGTGTTTGTTGTAATTTTTTGATTTCAAAACAAAATTTTAAGCTCAAAAATAATAAATTTTGATAAAAATTGTCAACTGCTTTTCAGTTATTGACAATTTCATTCAAAAATTTTGTTTTTTGTGCTTCAAATTTTGTTATGAAAACAACAAAGATATAGAAATATAAAAAATACTGGTTAACAATTGTTGATTTGCCAGAATAGGGCTGTACCATAATTCAATTATATATAAGGTTGAGTAAGCTGAGAGCACATATCTGTCGGCGATTGTCAAAAACAGCTGTTTGGTGTTGTTATCTTTTAATTTGACATTAGCCGATCCAAATTCCATCCATCCAGCGTTTTTGTTTAAAAAGGTAACTGGTCACTTTAAAAAAGAAAAAGTTTTCTTTGTTCCAATAGTTTTCGCGAATCGCGCAATTTTTCGGCATTTTGAAGTGGTAACAAAAACTCAAACTCCAAGAAAATTGTTTAAAAATTATTTTAAACACATGTTTCATATTAAAATTCAAAAGTCTAACTTCTTGTCACAAATTTTAATTTGATTGTTAACTTGTCTTTTCTGTTTTACTTTGACATTTTGCGATCCAAGTATTGTTGTTGTATGAGAACAATTTCATGGTTACTTAACCTTATATATAATTGAATCATGGTCTGTACTATAGAAATACGTGCAAAATATTTTTGAAAAATATTTCGCTTACCGTTATTTTTATTAATCAACGACTTTTCGTAAAAAATGCGTTGTACTGAGAAAATCTATAGTTTTCGAGATAAAGTCAAAAGTTTGATGTCATAATAATAGAAATTTTTTAAAACGTATGAAGAATATATTCATGTTCAGAATATAAGTAAAAAAATTACACTTTTGAATTACAAATTTTAAAAAAAATTTATCCAAATTTTTTATAATCCTATTATGCAGGACTTATTGAAAAATCAAAATACAGAAAAAGCCAAGCAACTTTATGTAACCAAAACAATTACTGTTTAAAGAAGGTAATTCAAATTAAATAAAGTGATTTTTTAATATTTATATCATTTTTTATTATTAAACAAACACAATTATTTTTATATTTTGTATTTGAAGATACAAAAAAATACTTTAATTTTAAGACTACAAAATTTTACATGGTATTTAATATTTTTATCGCAGGCGAAGCAGCGGGTATTTGCTAGTATCTTTATAAACACACAAAATCTGGAGCTTCTAGCATGGCCCTATCCAAAGTTATGACCCAAAAACAAAAGACCCTTTCATATAACTCATATGGCAATTGAAAACTTTGAAGCAAGATTTCTCGATACTTTGAAATCAGACTTAAGCTGTTATCGCTTATCGACACAAAATTATAAGTAAGATTCATTTAAAAATGAGATACTTATTAATTTTTCCCTTTAAAACATATGCCCAGTCCGCTTGCCCCGCTTACGCGCCCGAATTTTTTTATTAGTATTGCTGTTGAACGAACTAATAAATTTATATACCCGCTCTTCTCTTTTGCTAGCTCCTCTGCGTCCCGTATCTTACTTCTTTCCGATGTTTGCTAAAAAGATAATTTTGGATGTCCAATTTCAGACGCAACTTCTCTCTCCTCTTTCGGTATTTCGAAGTTACCTGTGAGCCATTCTGCATGTCTTTTTTATAAAGAGTTCGGGTCTTCTTTTATGGTTTTTGTGTTTTTTGCAAAAATTATGTTTTTTCTTGTAAACTTTTTATAAAAGTACTTGAGACTTTTATGACATTGATTTTTGTTAACAGAAAACTGTTAACAGCAGTATTTTTATATTTTTCGCTGCTCGTTTTTCAAAAAGTTCAAAATTTTTTACGTTGAGGTTGCCAAAGAAAACATTAATTTTCTCAAAAAGTGCAAAAACCTGCATAGTAATATTAACAGCAAAGTTCAATAGTTTTATAGTTTTAATATTTACGCTTACTTACTGTTTGAACTTTTTGAGCTGTTAGTTCTACCAATATATAGTACCTATCATTTACACTATTATCCATATTTTTTTGGATCGGAGATAGCTATTTTGCTTGAATCAAACAAATGTTTTACTTACAATTAAATCAGCAAAATTTTGCTCAATCACGGTGTGAGTTTAGAATAAGATTGCTTAATTGAAACCACTGCTCATCTATTTAGGAAAAAGTAAAATTATGTTAAACTCAAGCAAATATTTGCTAAATAATAATAAACTCAAATAGCAAATTTTTACTAAACTCAAACAAATATTTGCTAAGTTATTATAAACTAAAATAGCAAATTTTTACTAAATTCAAGCAAATTTCTTTCAAACACACGTTTATTCTTAATCAAGAAAATTAATAACAATGCACTTAAACTCACCATGCACTTAAACTCACGCGGCCGAAGTTCAGGTCTCCGGATAATGGTAATTTTTCAATTTAAAGAGTGTATCGAAAAGAAACTGGACACTTTTAAACGGTTATTTCTCGCTGTGTATATATTTGTTTACAAGTTTAAAGGTACCGTTAGATTTGCTATAGTGTCAACTAAGCATGTAGGTTAGACAAAATATTTTACTTAATTAGTTACCGAGATGCCACGAATTGAAAAAAGACGTACGCGAAAAAATTGTGCACAATTGGTGCACCGATTAAAGAGTTTCTTATAGAAAATTGGCAAAACGTTGCAATGTCGCTGTTGATTCGGTAAATAATATTATTTTAAAGTTTGGAAATGAGTGTTCTGTAAGGGATTTACCAAAATCTGGCCGAAAAAAGGGCGCAAAAGATATACAACTTAAAAAAAATTCTAACCTTGATAAAAAAGAATCTTAGTTTATCCATTCGGAAATCCATTGGAAAAAAAAACGAACACTAGCATTGCAATGATTCAACGTGTCAAGAAAAGAAATAATTTAAAGACATACAAAAAACAAAAATGCTCGAAAAAGTCGGAAAAACAAATTGCCACGTGCAGAACCAAGAAAAAATTTACTGTATTTTAATGGACGACGAGACATATGAAAAATGGACTGCCTTGCCAGGTCCACAATGCTTTACGAAGGCTAAACGTCAAAATGTCGATGACTCAATCAGCAAAATTCAAGTGGAAAAATTTGGACAGAAAGTTCTGGTTTGGCAAGGTATTTGCAGTTGCGGCCTTAAGACATCAACTTTTTTTACAAAAGGCACAATAAGTGCTGAAATTTACCAAAAGGAGTGCTTAAAAAAACGACTAGTTCCATTTTACAAATGCCATAAAGTTTCAACTATATTTTGGCCTGACTTGGCAACAGCACATTACGCTAACTCAACTATAGAGCTTTTAAACACAAATGGAGTAAAATTTGTTTGTATAGAGGAGAATCCGCCAAACTCCCCAGAGCTTCACCCCATCGAGCGCTCGATCGAAGAAAAAGTTTAGGAAGATGGGTAGGGCTGCTCAAAACTTCAAAGAAAAAAAAAATATGGACTCAAGCAACAAAATCTATTACACACACCACTGTGCAAAATTTAAGACATGTCAAGCAAAAAATTTGTTCAAAAATCAGAAACTAAATATTTTAATTTTTTTGCTAAATACTGTTCCGAATAAATGGGTGATTGTTGATATTAATAATATAAAAAATGTTTCATATAAATAAAAGGAAGATATTATAAAAATAAAGTGTCTTGTTTCTTTTCGATGCACGCCTTAATTTAATGTTAATAATTTTTTCACTTCAAAAATATGCTAAATTTCTGCAAAATCTAATCAAAATTTGCTTTTCCAATTTATAATAGCTTTGCTTTTAGAAATTTGCTTTTGCAAAATTTTGCTTGAATTTAATCAAAATTTTGCTCAGTTATTATAAACTGGAATAGCAAATTTTTATCAGTTTTTGCTGAAATCCATCATTATTTTGAAGTGGCTGATTCAAGCGCAAGTTTTGCTTAACTTTTTGCTTTTGCTTTTCTCCGTGTATAAGAAATATTTTTAAAAACTTGGCCATAACAGTTATATTGCAAAAAGGAATTTTTTAACTGCAAGTAATAGTTATTTTCAACTGAAACTTATTTTCCTCTATGATAACTATTATAAATCTTTTACTTTATTTTTCGTTACCGATAACGTTTATTTCCATTTTATAGTTACATTTAAAGTTATAGAAGAGAAATAAATTTTACGTTGCTTTTTTTCAAAAATGTTTTTTCGTTGCTTTTTTTTATGGCAACATGTGTTATGTTATAAATTGTAAGTTCTTTTCTTATTGTACTTAGGCGGCCTCGATAGTCTGATGGTTGCGCGCTAGACTGTCAACTATGGGTCTTGGGTTCGAATCCTGGCCGGGCCATGGCCCCTACGTATGAACCTTTATTTCCTTATTTTTATTCAAAAGGACTTTAAAACGTTCTAATTTATGATGAAAAGTTTTAGTTGGTTGTGGTAGAAAAAGTTTGTGGAGACGAACGCTTAGTAAGATTTGACTGAGGTCAAGGAATAACACTTGCTCCATATTAGGGCTTTCAATCCCGAAGGGTTTTGGCATATCCCAGTATTTTGGGATTTGATATTTGTGATCTCGTTATCCCGGAGTTTTTCGGGATCCCGAAATACCAAAATTTGAAAATGTCATTTAGCTGTATTAAAAGCAGGGACCGTGAATAACACTTTCTCTTAATTTCTGCGTTTTAACCAAAAAAAGACTTGCATATTTTTTAATTTTTAAAATGGAAATCCAAACGTAATCTTTATTCATACTTAAAATATTCAAAAAACTCAAAAGTTTAAAAGATAACACGAAGACGAATCATAATTAATAATGCAGACTCCAATGGTTATAGGGATAAAAAACTTTAAATAAAACGTCCTTTTTGTGTTTGTAAATTTCTTTTTAACACTAGATTTGCGGGTGTTGATTATATACCTATTTTTACTGAAGGGAGCCAATTAGACTCATACAAAAAAATTAAATTTTTTGCAAAAAAAAAACGGTTCCAACTAAATTGAAATAAAAGATTTATTATTTAAAACTTCATTAAAAACATTTTTACATATGAAGAGCTTATTGCAGAAACATTATAAGTCACAAAATAAAATTTTGAAATAATCGCATTTGAATCTTCAAAAAAATGTATAAAATAGACGTAATCGTACTTTTAATACTTTAAATTATTCGTTATGGATGCCTAACGAAGAAAGATTAATGGAAAGCAATCATTTAAAAAAATTTGGCTTATCATGTTTTTGCATAAAATTTATTTTCAAAAATTAAAAAAAAGAAACTTTATAACAAAAACGAAACAATACATACTAATTATTTATAGTCCTTCAACAATTTCTGGAATGTCCTCTTCGTTTTCTATGTTTGTTGATTTTAATGTTTTATAAAAGGAATGATGTATTGCTGGAATATAGGATAATAAAGATTTGATATTTTGGGTTTTTTTCACTTCACTTCACTTCACGTCCAAAAAAAATCAGAAGGGACCCTTGATGTTGATATGACAAAAACAGTTTAACAACTCTTGCGCGAACAGGAAAAATATTTGCAAATTAATGTTATGTCATATGAAAGGTAGTAAGAAATGCAATTTTTACTTGTTTTTATTCTTACCAGAAAACCTTTCTTTAAAAAAAATATATACAGTTCAAACTATGTTTGTTAAGTTCTTTGATTGGATTTAAAAAAAAAATAAAGTTAAAAACAACGGATATATTTGCGTCGAAAGTCAAAAATAGTGATTTTCAAGTCAATTTTTTCTCATTCTAAGGTAACAATGTTTTTTGAAAAAGCTGTTGTACTTAAAAGTTCTACAGTTTTCTGAAGGTTTCACTTCAACAGTGTGTATCGGCCACACATATCTTTTTATCCTCTTTTATATATAACAAACCAATTTTAGTTTCCCAAAGTAAAAGTAAAAATCAAGGTTTATAGTTTTTAGTTTTTGTTCAATAAACATTTTAATGCAAAGAAGCGTAATTGCTGTAAATTCTTAAAACTATTGTAATTGCAAAATATGTTTTATATTAATATATCTTTATTTGATTAAAATAGTTTAATTTAACAAAAAGAAAAGAAAAACGATTTCACTCCAAAGTTTTCTTTTATTTTTAACTTAAGTAAATGTTTAATTTTTAATCTTAGTTTATTTCATTTATCTGTTTTAATATCTGTTTGAATATATAGAAAGATAACTTATTATATTTATTTACATAGTTTATTTACACGTACTTTTTTTGTTTTTATTCGTTAAACTTTAAAAGTCCAGATATTAAGCGTTTTATTATGCAATAATTATTTAAAATACAAATGCAGATGTCAAACCTTAAAACAGGTTTAATTTTGTATATATCAATTTAATTTTATATGCATATTTTTTTATTAAATGTAATTTTTATTTTATTAAAAAAGTAGAGTAAGATTGTGGTAATTGTTAAAGATAGTATTTAACTTTAAAACATATTAACTTAGATAAACATTGAAAAAAGTATTATCACAAATGAGACTGGCGCTCAAGTATGTGACATGCAGACATGGCTGAATGCTAAATATTGCCTTTAACTTTTCTTTTGAAAACGCTAACAGTATTTTTATTAAGCAGTTTAAGATTTGTTTTTCTCATAAAGTGTAACTAGTCCGTTTATAACATTTCATTGGCTTTTTTACTGTCTATATCTGTGAATTATCAAGGCCAAATTAAGACCGAATATTTTAAAGGAATTTAAATATTTTATTTGCTTTGCTTACAGCAAATTATGGCAAAATGTCATAAAAAATTTATTTATATTTTTATTCTTAACTTTTAGTATCTTATTACTTGTCGTAAAAACTTTGTCCCCTGTGATTGTTTTTTAAAATCATGTATGCTTGAAAATATGTAGTAGGTATATTAAATTGAACAAAACTGATTTGTTGATATGAATTCAATAAGAAGAAACATTGAAGCCGCTGTATTCTTCCGTGGCTTATAGTAGCGTTAATGTGTTAGTTGCTTCAATATGTAGCAACAATAACAATATTTGTTAGTAAAGTTAGTGTATTAATTGTTTTGCGTTGGCTTTTTCTAGGGTGTTTGTTATTGTTAAATGTGATGGATATTATTTAGTAAAAATTAGGAGTTGAAAAGAAATAAAATCATTTTTATTTTTTAGTTAAGGGATGTGTATTAAACTGGTGTCCTTAAAATCTGAAAAAATAAATGAATAAATTAAATTCTAAAAGAACCAATGTCAATTGTACCAATTTAAAAAAATTTTGTATCAGCAGTGCACATCTTCTGACTAATTTTTGATTAAACACATATATTTTTGCACAACGATAAACTAAAAAAATATAATTTTCAAAATGGAATACTAAATAGTTTTTACGACGTTCCATTACTTTCAATACTCGTAGCTTAAACAGTGCTAGGATGTATCTGAAGTTACGACTATATATACTATAAAGTCTAAAATATTTAAGTGTAATGAACTTAAATTAACTAAAAAGCTATTGAAATTTAGAATTTTTAACTAGAATAACTAATTAAATTAATTTAAATAATTTACAAACTTAACAAGTTATTGAACTGAATTATTGATTTATCAATCGCTCTGGCGTATTTCCGAGTGCATGAATGATTTAGAGTTTAAATATAACAAAAACTCTTGTAAAATTAAACTAATTTTTGCAGTCATTGGTTATAGCGATGTTTTCATTGTTTTGCTCAGCACCATCTACCTCGTCATCGTCCACCGTGCTAAACGGTTTGCGGCTCGAAGCCGGTGGTGTAAGAAGACCTTCCGGACATATGAGGCCCGTCGCTGGAGATGCTTCTTGTTTTATTTTCGATGTAAAATATTTATTCTGCTCTCGCTGTTCTTGCATAAAACAAACTCGGTCCTAAAAAAGAAGAAATGCGTGCCACAAACCTTTTATTTAGATATATTTTTTTTTCGTTATTTTAACTTACAAACATTGTCATCGTTGTAGTATGAGTCTGGATAATGTGCGAATCATCAGTAACAATATTTGGACACACATATCCCATACCATACTTGCTGGGAAGTGTATCACCCTGTTCTATGAGGTGCAAATGATTGGATTCTTCACATATAACTTGAAAGAATGGCTCCATCCAGCGTGCACAAGACTGTATTGAAAGCCAGTCCAGTCCTGAGCAACGTAAGGCAGTTTCTCTAAAAGATAGATTTGTTTATTATACACTATATGCATGACAAATGTTTAAAGAAAAATAATGAAAAATTTTAAAGAAAGGATAAAGAGAAAAACCTTGTTTTATTTACATGTTAATGTCAAAAATAAAAAAATCCACTGTTGAGGTCAATACTTTACATAAACGCTTGAGTAAACTTTTATTTTCTTCCAATAAATTGTCAAATTGTTGTATATTGTAGATGAGAGTCAGACGAAAATATTATTTTATTATCAAATTTATTTAAAAAAATTGTGGCGGCTGTAGCCTAGCGGGTAGAGCGCGTGGCTTCTAAGCTTTTAGTTGGAGAACGTTATTTTTTCCATTGACAACTATTTAATAACGATTAATTTCCAATTTTTTATGAATAATTTGTGAATAGTTTGGTAAGAATTTATTGTTTTGAACTGACTGAACATAATTTTAACAAAAAACTGTATTAGTAAAATTTTATAAGATAAGAAAAGCCAAGAGCTGCACGCCAAGTACCCGCAAGGCTATCATTGAATTAAATAGCGCTGGGCTATCATACAGAAGCACAGCGACCCAATTAAAATGTTCTAAAAGGATGTTATTCAATGCTATTTCCCACTTTAGACAATATAAAACCGCGGAAAACGTACCACGTCAAAAAAGACCGCGCAAAACATCCATTTATCAAAAGCATATCCAAGGAAGCGCAGCAGTCATCCAGCGTGAAATAATGGATGAAATTGGCATAAGTGTTTAGTGGAAGCTGCCTACACGGAATACTTGCACGCAAGAAACCCATGGTGAAACTCTCGCAAAGAAAACGCCGTATTGAGTTTGCCAAAGATCATGCAGCTTGGACAGTAAACCAGTGGAAATACGTGTTGTGGAGTGATGAAACAAAGATAAATCGCATTGATCCTGATGGGAGAAAGTATATCCGTCACCCAAAAAGCAAGGAACTTGATCCCAGGTACACTTCTGCGGTTGTTAAGCATGGCGGTGGCTCGATTTTTGTTTGGGGGTGTTTTTCATGGAACGGCGTTGGTCCAATTCACCGTATTGTTGGCATAATAAATAAGGAACAATACTTTGATGTACTAAGAAATGTTATGCTACCTTGGGCAGAAGACAATATGCCAGTGAATTGGTCATTTCAGCAAGGTAATGACCCAAAACATACGGCAAAAATAACCAAACAATTTTTTGATCAAAATGCCTGAAATGCCTTAGTCCTGACCTAAATCCCATCGAGCATTTATGGGACGATGTTACGAATGCCGTAAGCACACTAGATATAACAAATCTTGATGATTTATTTGTAAGAATCAAGGAAGCCTGGTACGCTATACCGGTAAAGCAATGCCAAGACCTGATACTTTCAATGCAAAGACGATGTGGAGCAGGTTTAAAGCAAAAAGGTTTTCCAACAAAATATTAGACCTTAAGCATAAGTTTTGTTAATTTTTCACATTTTGTATTACTTTATTTTACCTTAATTTACTGTATATTAAAAGCGTTGCTAATTAATTGGCACATATACATTTAAGGTTTTTGAATAAAAGTTCCTCTGAAAACATTTTGTAGTATACCACACTATGCTTAGTGTAGAGTATTTTCCGTTATTGTTATTCTTTCTATTACAACATTTGTTGTTTGAGTTACACATTCTTTCACAGCAAGCATGACTAAGATTGACTAAGATACGAAAATTGAGCTGGGTAAAGTACTGAGTAAGCTTTTCTTACATTTGGAAAATATGTGACGCCCCAAAATATTTCATGTAACCAATAGAATGTAAGCACTCAATATATTTAAGTTATTTTCTTTAGAACTCAATATTTTGTAGAAAACTATTTTTGTAAAAAACTCAAAACTTTAGTCCCAAGCCCCTATAAAAGCATGTGCTCGCTAAATAAAGAAAAGAATTGAAGTTAAGCATACTTACGGCATTGTTGCCATTGTTTTTCTTTCGGTTTTAAAGAGCGGCCTTGTGGCCTAATATTGTGGCGTGACTCGCCTTAAAGTCACAAGTTAGGGAACTCTAATAAAGAAAGGACAATGTTTTACATAGCGATCCTGCATACGACGATCCTGCGGATAAGTAATAGCAAATATTGGAAAAGATCCTGCCAACATTGATCCTGACATGCCAACTGAAGAGGAGATAAACGGAATCTTTAGTAAATGGGAGAAACTGGTGAACCAGCTACGGGAAGAGTACATACCAGAGGCAACAACAATATCGAGCCCACCACCATACATACCTACACCGATAACAGCCGGCCCAAAAAGGCTTTCGATTGAAGAATATCGGCAACGGACTTCAGGAAAACTGAGGAGGCTAAGAGAAGAAACAGCTATGCCGTTAAAACAAAAAACCAGAGGTGGCAAAGCAGTTAAGAGGAGGCAGAGAATTGCTGAGCTGCATAGGATAATACCGTTGGCTTCTGACAGCAATAAGAAAAATTTAATACAAGAATTAAAACAATTGAAGTATGGTGTGGACGATTGTGCTCCCAAAAGCAAAGCAGAACGTAATGACGACCAACAACAATAACAACAACAATAACAACAAAAATAGCAACAACGAGAAAAATATACAAGTAAACCAGGCAGACAACACACTGATGACTATAGGAGCAACGATTGCAGTAATGTTAATTATTTTTTATATAGCTTATAAGGTACACAATTATTATAAGAATTATATAAATAAGAAATTTAATTCAACCAATAATGTTTAACGAAAAACTTACTACAAATGGAAAGAGCTAAAAAAGTCGTAGAATCTATAGAAAGAATTTTCAAAAATATAAAAAAGAGCTCAAACAGAAAGTATAGACAAGAAACTATAGAATCAAAGTTAGAAGAATTAAAAGAATATAAAAATAGATTTATAGAACTTACACAACAAATTGAATTTAAAGAGCAAGCAGATTTTTGCTTAGTTAAAAAACAATTTGAGGAAAAATATATATTAGTAGAGACTTTGTTACGTGAGCAGTTAGACAGCGTAAACGTGGTTGCAAAAGAACCAAAGATGACGGAACTAAACATAGACCTTGCCATAAAGGCAATACCTTTATTCAGTGGTAATTATAGAGAATTAGAAGCTTTCCTAAAAATTACATAACTGTTATATGATGGACTTAATACGGACTCAAAAACAAAATTAACAGATTTGATAATTAGTATCAAACTAAGCGGTAACGTAAAATCAGCAGTTTTTTCAGTTTCAACACCAACTACATATGATGAGTTAAAAAATTTATTAATTTCATCATATAAGAACCCTTTAACAATTCCACAAATACATACAACATTAACTGGTTTGACACAAAGACATCAACCAATAAGTGTTTTCAAAGATAAAATTTTGTCACTCGTCAATGATTTGAATACTTTACAAATCTCGGAATTAGGTGCAAATGCAACTACTCCTGAAAAAACAGTTATAACGAAAATGAACGAAAAATATGCACTGACAATTTTTAAAAATGGTTTAGAGGAAAATATAAAACAAACAGTTTTCGCGGCACAACCAAATTCTCTTGTTGAGGCAGTAAATTTGTCACTTGAAATTGAAAAAACGCAAATAAACTCTGTTATGCATTTCAGTTCACAAAATAACAGAAGCAATTATTTCAATAATATTCCAAACGGACGCAGAAATTTTAACAACAGCAACAGACGTTATGACACCAACAGCAGTCGACAGTTTTACAACAACAACAGACAAAATGATAACAACGACAGGCGGTACAATTACAACAGAAATCAAAACAATTTTAGAGGCAATAACCGTAACACTTTTTTTGTAAACAGAAACCAAAATAGCAATCGCAACACAAATTCTGGAAACAGAAACTGCAATAACACTAATGACCGAAATTTTAACAACAACAGCGCATACAGAAATCTAAGACGCAACATACGTACAATAAATAGCGAAGAAACTGAATATAACAATGAGGAAACACAACTGACTTACCAACAGGGAAACGTGAGATGCTCGGAATATGTAAATATTCCAGAAATCCAAAGCAGAAACTAAAACTATACAAAATTTCGGATAGAACAACGAACTACATTTCAATAAACTGCAATAATTCAACAAGAAACCTGACCTTTCTCATCGACACTGGCGCAGATATTTCGCTGTGCAATACAGAAAAATTGAACGGAGACAATTTTTATTATCCAGATGACAAGTGTAAACTAACTGGGATAACAAAAGATGAAATATTTTCTTTAGGAACAATTGACTTAGATTTAAAATTCTCCAACATATTGGGGGTTGGAATTAATTTTAAAGGTTTTTTTTCGGTTTTTGAGCATTTATTTAGAAACAACGGTACAATGTATATTATTCAAAGTATTGTCCATCGTTAGCTACAACATTTTCCCATCTTTCTGGCAGCATATGGATTCCGCGCCGGAAGAACGATTCGTCTTTTGAGGCAATCCACGAATCGACCCATTTTTTGGTATCCTCGTAAGAAGTGAAGCGCTGCTCAGCCAAGCCATGCGTCATCGATCTGAATAGGTGGTAGTCGGAAGGGGCTATGTCTGGGCTATAAGGCGGGTGGGGTAGCACATCCCAATTCAGCGCCTCCAACGTTTCCTTGACGGTTCTTGCTACATGTGGCCGTGCGTTGTCATGTTGAAAAACCACTTTGTCGTGTCTTTTGGCATATTCCGGCCGTTTAACCTTTAATGCTCGGCTCAATTGCATCAATTGTTGTTGGTAGCGTTCCCCAGTGATGGTTTCGTTAGGTTTTAGCAGCTCATAGTACACGACACCCTTCTGATCCCACCAAATACACAGCATAAGCTTGGCGCCATGAATATTCGGCTTGGCCCTCGATGTTGATGCATGGCCGGGTGGTCCCCACGATTTTTTTCGCTTAGGATTATCGTAATGGATCCACTTTTCATCGCCAGTGACAATACGATGCAAAAAAACTCTTCCTTTTATGCCGTTGAAGCAGTTGTTCGCACATGCAAAATCGCCGTTCAACGTCTCTCGGCTTCAACTGGTACGGCACCCAATTTCCTTGCTTTTGAATCATTCCCATGGCCTTCAAGCGTTTGCCGACCGTTGATAAGTCGACTCCCAATGATTCTGACAATTCTTGAAGGGTTTGACACGGGTCTTCATCGAGCAAAGCCTCCAATTCCTCATCTTCAAACTTTTTCGGCTGGCCCGGACGCTCTTTGTCTTCCGTATTAAAATCACCACTTTTAAACCGACGGACCCAGTACTCACAAGTAGAAATCGATGGAGCATAGTCCCCGTAAGCCTCAGTAAGCGTGCGTTGTGCTTCAACCGCTTTTTTCTTCAAATGGAAGCACAAAAGTAAACCTTCCCGCAAATTGCGTTTTGTTGGAACGAAAGTCGACATGTTCACAGAGAAAAAAATATATGTTGTTTACACTTCAGTGGAATGACACATACTAAAAAATGAAGCTTAGTCAATGTGCTTTGAAATGAATATAGTCACAGGTGTGCCCGATGCGATCTATTGATAGTTACGCCATCTCTTAGAAAACCTTTAAAACTAATTCCAACCCCCAATAAATATCAAACAAATTTTCCATATAGTAGATTCAAATTTTCCAATTAGCACTGATGGAATTTTAGGCAGAGATTTTTTGTCTAAAAATATGTGAAAATTGACTACGAAACTTTTACTTTTACAATTTTAACTAATAATGAAGAGGTAATTATTCCGATGTATTCGAATGACAATACAAATTATTCTTATAATATTGCAAAAATCAAAATACCAGCCAGATCAGAAATAATACATCCAATAAATATAAATTTAACAGAAGATAGCATAGTATTAAATAAAGAAATAGCAAGTGGAGTATATGTTGGAAACGTTATCATACCAGCTAATGGCATAAGTCATGTAAAATTATTAAACATAAATGACACACAAGAAACTTTAAAAAATATAAATTTTGATATTTAACCTTTAAAGAATTATGAAATTGTTAAAATATCTGGAGAAAGCGGAAATAATGAAAAGAGATGTATTTGTATATTTGTAAAACGAAATAAGTAAATATGGCTTATCGCTGAATTGAAGAATATACCGGCCGATGTCTTATAACAAAAATATCGTTGTAAATTAGTTGACAACGGCTGTAAGCCCCATTCGGAGTCGGCATAAAACTCGTAGGTCCAGTTCTCAATCACTTGTGTTCGCACAACACAATTGATCAATAGAAGCTCGGTCAAAGTCCTTTCTTTCTAGGTCAATTTTTACTACCACTTTTTACAAATTTTACAAAATTTAATACTTTTAATGCTTGTATTAAAATGTATTCCAAGATTTCTAACCATGAAGTTAGTATATTATTTTAAGAAATTTGAAGTATATACTATAATAAATACAATATATGTATATACTATTTTTTCGTGTGAATGTACATTAAGGTGGCCCTAATTTATAAAAGTTTTTATACGCCATGGGCTAAAAAACTATTCGATTTGATATAAAATTAAAATATATGCAGTTTTTCGAAAAAAATCCCCAAAAATCTAATTGGGTTTTTAAATACCAGGGTTCTTTTCATTGGGGTAAAAAATAGGAAAATGGGAAACCGGAGGCGAACCTTTACAGGCTAACATGTCTGGCTGTCTCAACCTGGCGAGGCCAGCATAATCTTTGTGAAATCTCCTCAAGTCGACTCAAACCTCCACGTGATGTTTCCTGGGCAACGTCAAAACTGACAACCGTTAGGGTGGCGGCTAATCTGAGCAGCTGGCCTTCCTAGGCTTAAAACAGTTTGTGCATCGGGTTTGAAGCCCATCCGTAAAAACCCTTTTCAACGAAAACAAATAAGAATAGAAGAAAACCAATCCCCAAATCTGATAACGACTACCGCAAACGATAAACTGATAATGATTTACGGATATACACCTGGAATGTCCGAACCCTTAATTGGGAAGGTGCCTCTATCCAACTGACTGATGTCTTGGAAAGATACAAAGCCGATATCACTGCTATCTAAGAAATGCGATGGAAGGGACAGGGTTGCATTCGGAATGCACCCTGTGATATTTACTACAGCGGCCATGCGGAGAAGCACGAGTTTGAATGCGGATTTGTAGTTGGCAAGAGACTACGGCCCCACGTCCTGGGATTCACACCTGTGAACGAACGACTTGCCATAATCCGCATCAAGGTTAACTTTTTTAATATAAGCCTGATATGTGCGCACACTCCGACAGAAGACAAGGACGATGAGACCAAGGAAATTTTCTATGAGCGCCTTGAAAATGCGTACGAGCGCTGCCCCCCTCACTACGTAAAAATCGTGCTTAGTGACTTCAACGCTAAGGTGGGCAAGGAAAATATATTTGGTCCAACAGTCGGAAAGTTTAGCCTCCACGACAACACCTCCGATAACGGAATGAGGCTGATTGACTTCGCCGCAGCAAGAAACATGGTCGTAAGTAGCACTAGATTCAAGCATCTCAATATTGATAAAGCCAACTGGATGTCCCCTGATTAAAAAACCAAAAATCAAATTGATCACGTTTTGATCGACGGAAGGCACTCTTCCAGTGTATTGGATGTACGCACGATCCGTGGTGCAAATATTGACTAGGATCACTATCTTGTTGCAGCTAAGATCCGTACACGTCTGTGCGCTGCTTAGAATACACGCAACCCTACACAGAGAAAGCTAAACGTCGACAAGCTGCGATCGAAACAGACAGCCGATGCTTTCGCCACTCGACTCTCACTCCTGCTTCAAAGCGTGCGGCTGCTGAAGCGGTGATTGACTACCACCGCCCTCGCCGAAACCAGTGGTACGACCAGGAGTGTCGCAACGCCACTGTAGAGAAAGACGCCGCCTACAAAGCCACCCTGCAGTCGGTTGTAACGCGCGCTGCTAAGGAGCGATACAAAGAAAAGAGGAGGGAAGAGAGATGTATTTTCAGGCGGAAAAAAAGAGAGGCAGAAAAGCGCGAGCAGGAGAAGATTGAGATGTATGGTGACAGGAATAAGGCCCGAAAATTTTTCGAAAAAATAAGACGACTTGCCTATGTTTTTAAAACCGGGGCCTCTTCCTGCAAGGATGAAAACGGGAATCTAGTGACAGATGTCCAGAGTACACTGACGTTATGGAGGAAACACTTCTCTAAGCTTCTAAATGATGACGCTGACAAAAATTACGCCAATACAGATGATATTCCGGAAATCCCAATTACGGATGACAGCGTTGAAGTTCCGCTGCCTGACCATGATCAAGTTCTGACAGCTATAGCTCGGCTTAAAAATAACAAAGCTGCGGGAGCTGATGGCTTACCTGCTGAGCTTATTAAGAACGAAGGCGAAGCTCTATTTAAATGCATTCACGGGCTTCTATGCAAAATATGGTCGGAATAATGCATTCCGAACGATTGTAATCTCTGCCCAATCCACAAGAAAGACAATCCCACTATCTGTGCTAATTACTGTGAGATAAGCCTTCTTTATCGCATATAAGGTCTTGTCGAGCGTTTTATGTGAAAGATTGAAGCTCATTGTAAACGAACTGATTGGACCTTACCAGTGTGGCTTCAGACCTGGAAAGTCTACCATCGACCAGATTTTCACGCTACAACAAATCTTGGAGAAGACTCAAGAAAAACAAGTCGACACCCACCATCTTTTGTCGACTACAAAGCCGCCTTCGACAGCCCTATAAGGAAGCACTTGTACTCCACCATGTCCGAATTTGGCATTCTTGAAGAACTAATACTACTTTGCAGGATGACAATCAGCAACACCAGCAGGGTAGTTAAAATCGGGAAGGACCTTTCCCCACCAATTGTTACCAAACGAGGTCTCAGACAAGGTAACTCCTTATCGTGCGACTTTTTCAACCTATTGATGAAAAAAGATCATCCAATCTGCTGATCTGAGACGTAGTGGCACAATATTCTACAAGAGTGTAATGCTGCTTGCGTATGCTGATGATATCGGTATCATTGGCCATAATACGCGCGAAGTCAGTGCAGCATTTTCCAGATTAGAAAGAGAGTCAAGTCGAATGGGTCTGGCAGTGAATGCAGATAAGACGAAATACTTGTTGTCAACAAACAAACAGTCCCAGCGTCTTGGAACCCACGTTACAGTTGACAATACTTTCTTCGAGGTTGTGAAGGACTACGTTTATCTGGGATAAAACATAAACTCAATCAACCACATCAGCATTGAGATCAAACGAAGAATAACTCTTGCCAACAGGTATTACTTTGGGCCCAGTAGGCAATTAAGAGGCAGAGCCCTCTCTCGACGAACGAAAATAACGCTCTATAAATCGCTCATCATGCCCGTCCTACTTTATGCATCACAAACGTGGACGCTGAGCAGTTCAGATGAAAAGACATTAGGAGCATTTAAGAGAAAGACTCTTCGTAAGATCTAGGGACCAATCTGCGTCAATGGCGAGTACCGAATACGGTGGAATGAGGAACTGTATGAGCTGTACGCTGACATCGACATAGTCAAGCGCATTAAAATCGAGCAGCTTCGCTGGCTTTGTCATGTTCAGCGCATGAAAAACGATGCTCCAGTGAAGAAAACATTCGATTCGGTACCCAGCGGCGGTCAACGCAGAAGAGGATGACCGCATCTTCGTTGGAAAGACCAAGTAAAGGACAACCTGACGAAGCTTGGAATTTCCAACTGGCGCCAGCAAGCGAAAGACAGAAATGGCTGGAGCAAATTCTTAGATGAGGCAAGACCGACATACGGTTGTAGCGCCAACTAAGTAAGTAGTATTTTTTAATGTGTGTGTGATTTATGTGGTGTAAGGCGCTGCACATATACTTAGGCATTTTGTTTTTTAATGTTTGTGTAATTAATTTTTCAATGTCATTCAATATTTTTCAAATTATTTAAATTTATTTTTAAATTTAGTTTAAAGTTTCAAAAATTAATGTTATTGAACAGTACATTAAAGGCGCTGCACATATACTTAGGCATTTTGTTTTTTAATGTTTGTGTAATTAATTTTTGAAATTATTTACAAGTATTTTTAAATTTAGTTTAAAGTTTCAAAAATTAATGTTATTGAACAGTACATTAAAATTTAAGTTACTTGCTGTGACCAAAGCTTTTAATGGCAAAGTTCACTGCGATGATCTTTGTAGCAATGGGATAACGAAATCAATGAATAAATAAAAAAAAAATAAACACCACGGACAGAAATTAAACGATAATTTCTAAAATTTAATAAAGAAATCAACATGTTCCAAATACCGGAGCAGATTTTGGAATTTTTCAATATGCTGTTCTATATGTTTAATGCATAATTCCATCGAAATAAGAAATTACTTTTATTTTTTTACCTTTTTTGTTTGCGAACAATTTTTACCAAGTGTTTGACCCAGCTTAGGAATCTCAAAAATAAAGGTGGCAGCCCTATTGTCAAATAAAGTTTGGCGTTGTAAATGCTGACAATGAATTTTGCATCAACGACTCATTTTTACCTATTGTTTGCTCCAGCTTCGAAATTGCACAAATAAAGGTGGCAGCTCTATTGTCAAATAAATTTTGAAATTTGTAAATTCTATATATTATTTCACGATCTTTGTTGTTATAATAATTATGATTTTTGTTGGGCTTCAGGTCAATTATAAAATAAAAAACTTTAAATGCCCTGGAGCCCAACAAAAATCATAATTATTATAACAAAGGTCGTGAAATAATATATCAAATTACAAATCGGAGCGCACGCCAAAACACAGCATCAAAATGAAGCTTTACACAGAACTAAAGAACAACCACGACGAAAAAACAAACAAAATTATTCGAAAGCACACTAAAACAAGTAAGATTAATGCAAACTTGAAAACATCAATTGCTTTTCTTCTAAAATGCAGAAAATCTGGGATAATGCCAAATTTTATAAATAACACTACGAAAAAATAGCCGGCATCTTTGAAGTTAACAATAAAGTTCCAGTTGACATGCAAAAATTTATTTCAAAACACACACAAACTTTTCAAGCAAAAATTTTAAACCTCCTCATAAAACACAAGCACACGACTTTGAAATGGAACTAGAAGGAACTTCAAACAAGTACAAAACTTATTAGGGAGAAAGTAAGTGGGGAACACGCTGAAGCTTTTTTCATGAGTGAAAACAAACTCTGCGAAAACTGGACTACACACATAAAAAACATTCAAATAAACAAATACACGCAGCTCAAAGAGAAACAGAGGAAAATCATCAACATACACTACAACACGGACTGGTTCGTTAACCAATCTGGCGTTACAATACCAACAGACATACAATGGTTACTCTCCCTAGGACCCAAACACGCGCTACCAACAGCAAAAAAACAATTTCCCATATACAAGTGTATTGCGGAGGGGAAAGATTGCATACAGACAATTACAAAAAGAGAAGAGCACGACAAAGCACGATCGAAATTTACATCGCTCATAGACGGACATATAAGAAACATTAAAATCAACGAGAGAGACAAAACAATATTGGACATAGTGAATGCTACAAAAAAAAAAATATATATATTTTTAAAGGAACATAAAAATATATTAATATTAAACTCAGACAAAGGAAATGTGACAGTTGCAATGAATAAATATGATTACGAAAAAAAAGGATGATTGTTAGAGATATAGGAACATATAAAATTTTAAAAAGAGATCCGACACTTACACTTCAACAAAGAAATAATGAAATTGCTGAAATTCTGATGAAAAACCATTACATTACCGATAAGTAAAAAAAAAGGAAAATAAGTACGAATGTAGCAGTTGCACCAAGACTTTATGGAGTACCAAAAATTCACAAGGAAAATATTCCGCTAAGACCAATATGTTCTTCTATAGGCTCACCATCATATGGATTATGTAGATACATAACGACGATATTAAAAAACCTGACAATAAATTCACAATATAACATTAATAATGCCATAGATTTAAAAAACCGTATTTCAAATACATACATTTATGATGACGAAACAATAATATCTTTTGACGTTATATCACTTTTCCCGAGCATACCAGTTGACTTTGCACTCAAAATAATAGAGAAAAAATGGACAAATATTGAACAATACACGAAAATCAGAAAAGATAGATTTATGAACATAGTAAAATTCTGCATAAAAGACAATAGATATTTCAAACTAAATGGAAACATATATGCACAACAAAATGGAATTCCGATGGGATCGCTAGCTTCACCAGTCATAGCAGACATTATAATGAAAGAATTGTTAGACAAAGAACTTGCGACAATGGATGAAAAACCAAGATTAGTTAGTTAATACGTGGCCGATTGTTTGCAATTGTAAAAACTGACAAAATAAACGAAACTTTGAATAATTTGAACAATTTTCACAAAAATATAAAATTTACAAAGGAAGAAGAAAGCGATGGAAAATTATCATACATGGACACACTTATTATAAGAAAGGGAAACACGCAAAAAGAATTATACTCAACACGGCAAACAACTTTATTAAAAGATTACTTGACATAAGCAACTCAGAGTTCCACCAAGATAACAAAAGGAAAATCAGGAAAATATTGCAAAAAAACGATTTTCCGAAAAGGACAACCAACGATTTAATCGACAAATATATAAGGAAAAAAAGAGAAAACAAGACAATAAGAGAAGAAGTCAATGGTGTAAAAATATATAAATCAATGTCATATGTACCCAGTCTCTCGGAGAGATTCGCAAACTCAGACATATATAATAAAGAAAAATTTAAAATAGCTTTGAAGACAGACAACACGTTAAAACAATTGTATAGCAACACAAAAACCAAAATAGATAAGTTAGACAAATTAAATGTAATATACAAAATTACATGTAATGGAAACGGATCCAACGTATGTGATCAAGCATATGTGGGGACAACAAAAAACAAACTACGGACAAGAATATCTTCGCACAAATCTGAACATAAAGCACATAATCGACCTATGGAACAAAAAACGGCACTAGCGGCCCACTGTACAAAACATAAACACGTTTCAGACTTTGACAACATTGATATTTTACAGCAAGAGACAAACTTCATGAGGAGATATACGTTAGAAATGCTCACAAAATAAGCGTACCGCATGAGCCAAGAAATAAAGATTATGCAAAGAAAAGAGCCGCCATATTACAAACAAAAACAGCTGATAGGTCTGACGTCATCGGTCACAAAATCTTTTGTTTACGCATAGTGATTGGATGTTGAATGTTATTTGTTAAAATTTTAAAGAATTATCATATAATAATAATGTGTTTTATATTAAAATTAAGTGTGCTGTAGCGACATGCATTAATTGCAAGAGCAAAAAAAAAAACAAATACGTTGGTTTCTACCATTTCCCCAAGGAAAAAATTGCTTGTAAGCAGTGGGAGATTTTTTGTCGGTAAAATGTCGACACTGCAACGGCAAGAATCTGTGGATATCATTTTCTGCCTGAAGACTTCGAAAGAAGGCTCCAAGTTGAAATGGGTAAGTACTTCTACATTTCCACATAAATATTTTTTTAAAAAATGTTACGATAGGTTTTGGCAAAGCTATGCGCTTAAAGCCGGACGCTGTCCCAACAGTTATGACCAAGGAGGTGCAGCCAGCAAATGCCGAACGATGTCAGCGAATTTTAAAGCGCGAAAACAAAAAAATCGTTAGTGCTCTGCTTCAGAAGTCGTTGGTCAAGGAGAAAGTGCAGCGGCGCGAAGAAGTTTTTCCTTTAGAGGAAATAGAAAAAGAAAACAGGTATGCTTCTATTTCTAACCACTCTTCAGAGCAGTTACTTCAAGCGAAAATAAGGCAGCTAGATTCGCAAGTGTAAGTAAAATTTAACAATTTTATGAATTCAATATTTTTAATCTTTTTCTTGGAGTGAACAGCGGTTTGGAAAACCTCGCGTGATACATCTGCCACAAATTGCACAAAGACGTTCCGAACATAAGGCTGGAAGAAGAAGCGGCAGCATCACTTAGTTGGGTACATCATTTAAGCGAAGGCGGTTGTCCGAGCCAACGGAAGAGCTCATGGCGCATATGAGGGCGTTGTAAAAAGTGTTCAACGACGTAAATGGCGACGGGCTGCTAATAAGCAAAAATTATTTGCAGACGCACATTACAAGTGCAGAGCATGTTATGTGTCACAACAAAATAAAAAAATTGTTTTTCCGCGCAAGAATGTTTTTTAAAATAAGATTATTAAATATAGAAATCGTGAACAATTCGATGCAGAGGAAAAGAAAATTTAACAAAACAGTTCAATAATAAAAACAAAGCGAACATCTAATGTTGTATTCTATTTATTTGCATTTTTTCTTTTTACAGCATTCTTTACATTTAGTTACTGCATGGAAATATAAACAAACAAAGTATTGAAACACTTTTTTCGCGAATTATCCTTATTAATTTTATAATTTTTCGCTTTTATCTGAGTTTTCACATGTTTTGCATGCACAACGTATGCAAGTTGACAGTTTCATAGCTTGCTTGTGACCGATGACGTTGCACGAAAAAATACTTTTTTCTCGCACTGCTTTTTGCGTGATCTTATCTTTTTGGTTCATGAGCGTACCGCAAGAAAGCAGACTCAATTTTAAAACAGACACAGACAAGTGTGCTCACACATACAGACGATACATTGAGAAACAAAGAGATGACAATAGTTGAAGAACTGACGCTGCAGGTGTTAAATTTATTGTTTTTCGTGTTTTAATGTTTATAAATGTTTTTATATATATTTTTAAATGTTGTTTTATAAAACAATAATTGTGAGTAATGTGAAATGTTTTGTTTATAAAAATTTTGTCAAACTTTTTGGTTTTTAGTTTTTCCCCTGAAGATGATCTCCGACGGAGGTCGAAATATTGGATTTAAAATAAAAAAAATTAATAAAAAACATTTAAAGTTTTTTATTTTATAATTGACCTGGAGCCCAACAAAAATCATTATTATTTGAAAATTCTGACAATGGACTTGGCATCAGAGGCAATTTTTACCTAGTGTTTGCCCCAGCTTCAAAATGGCAAAAATAAAGGTACCAGCCATATTGTCAAATAATGTTTGGAATTTGTAGATGCTGACAATGGATCAACGACCCATTTTTACTTATTGTTTGCTCCAGCTTCAAAATCGCAAAAATAAAGGTGGCAGCCCTATTGTCAAATAAATTTTGGAATTTGTAAATTCTGGCAATGGATTTGGCATCAGCGACACCTTTTCCCTAACTTCGGAATCGCAAAAATAAAAAATTTTATTTTTTTTAAAACAAAAAACACATTTTTATGGTACACCTTAGTGTCAAAAAGTTTTTTGAAATTCTGACATCAGGTTTTTAAGATCCTCCTACCCAACCAGCAAAGAATGCACAAAATTAGGCTAATACATCTAATTCTCTAAGCTGCTTTACAGTGTAAACACCCCAAAATTTAAGTAATTTTTCGTACTTTGAGGTACAAATAGTACGTTGCATACAGAGATGCCAGATATGGCGATATCTCGCCAAACTGGCGGTTTGAACGACCACTTTGGCGAAAAGAATTTTGCTTTGGCGAGTTAACGAAAAAGTGGCGGTTTCAACATATTTTTGGCGATATTTTGGCGAGATTTGCTAAAAATGAGATCGAATCCTTTTTTGCGTTATACAACACTTTTTAACAAGCAAAAATTTTGCATATACTCTTACACTTAATTCGACGAGCAACAGTGCTACCAGAACATAAAATCACTTTTTACAGCTTATATTGCTTAAACTTGTTCAGTTTGAGCGTTAAAATGTCGAAAAATCAGGAAGGAACAAGAAGAAATAGAAAAGTCTGGGAAAATGCAAGCTGTGATTTTATACTAATAATTTTAATATATGCTGCAAAAGTTTTGCGCCTACTAAGGAAATTTTTAAACTTTTTAACTCTAAAATTATGTACCCAAAACCAGAATATTCTGAACTAGAGTCATAGAAAAATTGGAAGTATATAGTGATACGCTTACAATTTGTTAAAAACTAGAAATATTTTTTGGGTTTGGTATTCTCTCATTACTTTATTTTTTCTTTATCTTTTTTTTATAATCTAATGAAATACATTCTAGCATCATGCAGGATCCTGTTTTAGTTTTTTATACGAAAATTTTAAGAAAACATTTTTTGGCGGTCCAAATATTTTATTTTATTTTGTATTTTCTTATTTTTTTTTTTTTGTCGCTTACTTTCTCAACTGAGAGTTATTTCAGATCCTCTGCAATCATTACATGTATTTATTTATTTTTATTTATTATATTTATTTATTAATACATACATTTTAAACGATTTGAGTGAAATTTTTCATCACTAACTGAGATTTGAAACTGAATTTTGGACAGGATGCAAAAAAATTTATAAAATCGACAAAAACGTTGAAAATTGATTTTACGAAAATTCATATCTCAAACATTTCTAAGACGAATGGTAAGCTTAGTATGCTGTAGAAGCGAAAATAAACCTTCCGTAAGAAATGTATTGCGGTTTTGACAGCGAAAAGGTAGCGAAATTTTTTTTTCGTTGGTTCGTTGGTTGGCGCGAAAATTTGACATTCTAACTAACTAACACATTCAACAAACACGTTATGGTAAGTATGTGTTATTGTTGGTTCTACACTAAAATTACGCGTGTAGAATTAAATGCCTAAAAATTTTCGCTCTTTCAGCATATTAAGCTTTAAGCCTGAACTATCGTTGGAAAGGCAATTAAACAGACTTTATTCTAAAAATAATTTTTGTAAATTTTGGTTATTGGAGGTTCCATTCCTACTGGCAGGGGTTCAAAGTAGGGTTCCATTCAAAGAAGGTACCATTTAAAAAATTTCAATAACTTTTCCTAAAGCTGGTAAAATTTCCTTTAAGGTATGGACTTAATGGGCTCATGAGATATGATCATTTTAACATCTTAACTAAGTATTTACAAGTATTTTTTGATTAACAAAGGAGTTTCTTAACCGAATTTTAATTTTGAGCAACTGTTGGAAAGGTAATTGAAGGGACTTTAATCTTAAAATAGTTTTGAGAAATTTTAGTGGTTGGTGGTTTTATACCTTGTAAAGTAATTGATTTCAAAGTATGGGTTCGAAGAACATAATTTAAAAATTAATAATAAAATAAATACCTTTTCGACAAGCTTCAAGTTTTCAATATCGCAAACATTGAATTTAAGTGTTTCCACTGCACGAACTAACAAGATGGCGACTTACCAATGTTCGCCACTTGTGTTCGTGCAGTGGAAACGGTTGAAGCGAACGAAGAATTCATCGCTACGTTTTGTTCGCGATGAATTTTTCGATCGTTCGGGCAGTGGAAACGCTCGGTTATACATTTGACTCATCTAAAAATCACCTCAGTAGTAATAGCAGCTATGAACTATTTTCGGCAGTTTTCTTCATTTATTGAGTTTTTTTTGTGGTGGGGTCCTAAAAAGCTGACTGAAGAAATGTGAATGAAAGAAATGTTGGTAGGATTAATAATAGAACCAGCTCATACACCTTACTCGTTTAGAGGTTAAATCGGGAGCGATATAAGCTCTGTTGAAAAATCTTTTTGCTAAGCAGTTCTTCTAGAGAAGCTACGGAATGACAAGATTGTGTTCATTTTTATGCGATTGTATTAAAAGGTTTATGTTATGTAAGGTACACAAACTTCAACGCTAGTTAGTTTTCATTTTACAGACAGTTTATTACAGACACTTCTTTGCAGACAGCTGGTCGAATTTCGATCGCAGGCGATACTAGTTTAATTTTATTGCATAACACAGCGTCTACACGGGACAGTGCAAGTTCGAAAAACTCAATACATTTAAACATTTTTACTAACACACTCACATTTGATTCACAGTCCGGGGTTCACTGTTCACTATCAGCGCTACTGTCCACGAAATTTCAGAGATAGTGTATTTTGGGACTTGCAGACAGTAAAGGGATTAAAGTGTTGCTTTTGATGTGCTTTCAGGGATATTTTTCGGATTTTTCGGGATATCTGCTATTTTTACAATAAGCAACTCTAAAAAATTGTTTATGATTGTAAACAAAAATTAAAATTAAGCGAATTACAACACAAATATTGAAGTAAATTAAATATATATAATTAATAGTCATATAATTAATAAATTTATAATACTTTATAATTATATAAAAATAATTTTTATAAAACTGCAATTGCAGAGAGAATCTTCGCTTTCGACGACATCTTGTTAATCAACTTGCACTTGCAACCAGCTAATTTTGAGTTTTTTCGACTACAATATGTATTCTTTACTTACAAGTGATTACTGTCCCTTGAAGACGGTTCGCCACAGACGTTTTTTTATCAATCTCCTTAACGCCTTAAACACGGGACAATTTTTCACATGTGCTAGTTTTTACCTAGTTTCGATTTTGATTAATTTTTATGTGATACAATTAGTTTTGCGACATCCGTCTTAGTGATGCGATATGGCATCATCGTCCTTATTGGGTTAAGACAATACATATCAAAGAAATAAAAAATTGTATTTTTTCTTTTGTTTTGGAGCGCCGCTCTGCATTTATATGTATCTCACTTTTCGCCTTGCTCGAGGCTCATCAGCAGTGTTGCCTTTTTGGCTATTTATAATATATATAAGTGGCGATTTTTTTTTCTCGCGGTCAGTTTTTGGCTATTTTGCGATTTTATTTTTCATTACGCTATTTTTGTTATTCGGTTATTTTTTTATTCTGATTTAAAATTTCTTTGCGAGAGTGAATTTTCTCTTCATGTAAACACGACCTATCAGTGATGCCAATCATGCAGGCAAGAATATACAAAAATTGTACATGTGGCAACTCAAATTTCTTGTCACTAAAGTGTACTCAGCAATGTAGATATCACTTTAATCATGAAAAGTAAGTTATGAGAAAATTGTTTAAAAAAGCAAAATTAAGAATCAGCATGCAGAAGAAAGAATCTATTTGCAACTAGTTTGTAAATCTATTTGCAACAAGTTAGTGCAAACAGGTATAAAATAAGTTTCTTTCTTTTTTATAATACGGTGAATAAATATTTTGGTTATTTTTTTTATATTTTGACTTTTTTGCTTGCATTGTGGTTGCAAAAAAAATTTGCTCCGGCAACACTACTCATCAGTTTTTTTTTTTGTTGCGCTCATAGTAGAACTAGACAAGGTAGTGTTAGGGCTGAATGTGCTCTCTTTTTTAGTGACCATAACTGTCAAACTCAGCCATTTTTTATTTTAACCATTTTTTGCTTTCATATTGCATTCTCATTGGTTGCAAATTTTGTATGAAATATATACTTCGTTTTGACAGTTTCGGTCACCGGCTCTCCGCCCTAACACTACCTTATCTAATTTTGCCTTGGTTGCGCTGTGCTAGCTGAGCACGAAGAGAAAGAGAAAAATAGAGAGCAACATGGAATTTATTGAAACTCTTACAACACAAACGCATCAAAAGACAACGAATAAGCAATGAGTGGCAGCTGGTATCATTTCTTAAAAAACTTAATACCTAAATTAAAAATACTTATTATTAAAATTTCGACATAATTAAATAAACCCTAAATAAATCTGTAGCACAAATTTCATATTTTAAATTTTTTTATAAAAATCGGCCTTGTACTTTTGGAGTAAGGTCGTAACTTTACATTTTCACTTGAATTTTATATAATAGTATAAATATAAGTTTATTAATTATGCTACTATTAATTACATATATTTAATTTACTTTAATGTTTGCGTTCTCTCAGCTTCACTTTCTGTGTTATCCCTTACGATTTAGATTTGCAACTGTCTATTTATTCAGCATGATTATGAAAAGTACAATAGAATGACTTAGTGACTAAAGTAACGAGTAATATTAGAGTTAAGTACTTAGTACATAAAATGACTTTATACAACATCTTCCCCTTTAATTCTCACCCTTATAAACAATTTTAGCTTATTAGAAGGGAGAACCAAAGAGGCAGATTGTGCTTGGTGAATATATGATTTATACGACTTTATAAAAATGTTAGTCAGCACGTCTGCGAAGCCACTTTGAATTTCTGCGATAAACCGCACCGTCCTCAAGTTCTATCCAATACGACCTTGGTGCTCCATCAGCGCTGCGCACTATTGCCTTGATCCAGCCCTGCTGATTATGACGATACCATATCTTTTCTCCCTCCTTGAATGGTTTTTTTAGTTTGGCGTTACGATCGTAGTATTGTTTTGCTTTAAAATTTTTATTATTGATGTTTGCATTTATATTTGGAATTACACGCGGTTTAAATAGGGCCGTTCGAGCCGGAACTAGTGTGCGAGTTTTTCTGCTCATTAAGAGTTCGACTGGGGCTGCATCAACCTCCTTCAACGGTGTATTTCTATATTCCAATAAAGCTAGCCAGAGTTCCTCTTGACTTTGATGTGCCTTTTTGATGAGATTTTTCGCTATCCCAACGCATTTTTCAGCAAAACCATTTGACTGCGCATAGCCTGGGCTTGTTGTAGTTAGCTTTACACCGATTTTTAGGCAAAAATTTCTAAATTGAAATGAGTTAAACGGCATATTATCCGATATTATTTCCAGTGGAATGCCATGCGTGGCGAAGCAGGTTTTAAGTTTATCAATGCATTCGCTTGCGGTTTTTGATTTAATTGGAATGATGTCTAGAAAACGCGAGTAGTAGTCACCAATAATCAAGTAAGGTTTTGAAGCATATTCGCATATATCCATGCCTAGTTTGCTGAAAGGCAGATGTGGTATTTCGTGGGAAATGAGCATTTCTTTCACATTTGCTGAACGATTTGTTTGGCATACTTTGCACTTTGTTATCATGCTCTCGATCTCTTCATCGATTCTTGGCCAATACACAAGGCCACGAGCTCTTTTCTTGGTTTTTTCGATTCCTAGGTGAGATGCGTGCAGCTGAGATAAAATTGATGTTCGTAAATTAGTAGGAACTACGATTCTGTCGTTGAAAAAGATAAGTCCATCTTCGATATAGAGATCATTTCGGTGCTTCCAATAAAATCTGACGTTTTCTTTCAATGCTTTTTTGTCCACTGGCCAGCCTTCAAGTAAAACTTTTTGTAGCTCCATCAAACAGTCGTCGTTATGTAGTTCCTTCTTAAAGCTTTCGCATCTCTCTGGAGTTACGTTGACCGTGTGAATAAATTCATTTAAATTTTCAATTTCAACCGATGAATTTTGCTTGTCAAAATATCTTGATAAAAAGTCGGCGATGTACAACTCTTTACCTGGAAAATAAATTAAATTAATGTCGTATCTTATTAAACTTAATTTCATTCTTTGTAGTCTGGCGGACGGAATTTTGCCGAAACTTTTCTTCATAATCTCGACCAGTGGTTTGTGGTCACTTTTGACTGTTATTTTTCTTCCAAAAATATAATAATGAAATTTTCTGCATGCGAATACAACAGCGAGAAATTCTTTCTCAACTTGTGCATAGTTTATTTCAGCTTCGGTCAAACTTCTGGAAGCAAACGCAACTGGCTTACCTCTTTGCATAAGACAACAGCCTACTCCGAACTTCGACGCATCAGTTTCAATGGTTATTTCTTGTTTCTCGTCAAATGTCTGTAACGTCGGCGCATTTGCAATAAGCGTTTTAATTGACTGAAAACATTCATCATGGGGACTCTGCCACTCGAAATGTATATCTTTCTTTAAAAGTTCCCTCAATGGCTTCGAGATCTCTGCTAAATTAGGTATATACTCGCGTATATAGTTGACCATGCCAAACAATTTTTGCAAGTCATTTTTATTTTGTGGCCTTCCCATATTTAAAATTGCCTTAACCCTATCTGGGTCGCATCGAATGCCATCTTTTGAAATTATTTTTCCAAGGTATTTCACTTGAGACACGCGATACTGAATTTTGTTAACATTAAATTTAATATTTTTTTGCCGTGCCCGCTCTACCACTTGCTTCAAAATTTCGTCGTGCTGTTCCATTGTATCGGCAGCGATCAAAATATCGTCTATAAAAACAATCACATCGTCTATACCTTCAAAATTTCGTTCGTTATATTTCTGGAACACTTCAGGCCCAATTTTTATGCCGTATGGAAGTCTTCTAAAACGATAACATCCAAAAGGGGTGTTAAAAGTACATAATTCACTAGCTGAAGTACTAAGGCCTATTTGCCAAAAACCTTCTTTAAGGTCTAAAACAGTAAAATACCTTTTATTAGCAAGTCGTGCCGAAATCGATTCAAATGATGGTAGCGTGTAATTTTCCAACAATATGTCAGCGTTGACGTCTTGGGGGTCTATGCAAAGACGCAGTTGACCAGTCTTTTTCTCAACGATTACTAAATTAGAGGCCCGCTCTATCGGACCATCGACTCTTTCAATGATACCTCGTTTTACCATTTTATTAAGTTCCTGTTTGACACGCTCATTTAATGCCAATGGAATTCTTCTAGCTGGTTTCACTACTGGAATCGAATTTTTCTTTACTTTTATATCCAAATCTTTAACAAAACAGCCCATACCTTCAAATATATCAGCATTCGCCAGTATGAACTCTTGTTTTGAGCTATCTTCGACAGCACAAATCCGCTTAATTAGTCGTAACTGCTCACAAGCTTCTAAGCCTAATAGCGGCTCGAATGGTGTGTCAACTACAGTAAATTTTAAAATTGTAATTTCATTTCGACACATAACAACACACTCAATCGTTCCTTTGTAATTAAGGTCAGTTCCACCATAACTTTGTGGCGGTGTTCCTCCTTTTTTAAGCTCTGCATTCTTAATATGTTTTAAATATTTGTATGGCAGGACGCTGACATCTGCGCCAGTGTCCAGTTTAAAATTAATTAAACAATTCTCTACACGAATTTTTTCGTACCATCTCTTCCTACTTATGTTCGATGTAGAAATGTTGTGCAAGCAAATGTCAGTGTCGCTGGGCTCCACATCGTCGCTTTGTTGTATTTCTCGCACTTTCGAAGCAAAACAAGCAATGCTGAAATGATTAAGACGGCCGCAATTGTTACAACGTTGCCCAAACGCTGGACATTTTCTGTATTCATGTGTGCGTTTGCAAAAACGGCAGTTATTAATTCCTTTCATGTTGTTTTTCGCTGTAATCGATTTTTCATTTTTGCTTAACTGGGCTTTTGCGTTTGTTTGGTATGCTCTGTTCTGATTAGTTTTTGTGTTTACTGCAGCCACCGTTGTGTTATCGTCTCCCTTTTGCATCTCATTTGCATGCATTTCTACTAATTCCGACGCACGTGCTATATCAATTGCTTTGCTTAAATTCAGGTCGGATGTTTCCAGAAGTCTCTTTCGCAGCTTGTTGTTGTTAATTCCAATGACGATTTTGTCACGTACCATTCTGTCTGCATCTTTGTAGCCACAATTTTTTACTAACTTCTTTAAATCCAGCATGTACGCATCAAATGTTTCGCCTTCTTCTTGCTTCCTTGAGTTGAACTTGAAAGCCTCATAAACTTCATTTTTCTTTGGCGTACAAAATTGTTCCACTGCATCGACCACAGACTGGTAGTTTTTCTTCTGCTCTGCAGTTAGTGGCAACGAATTAAAAACTTCTACAGTTTCAGCGCCGCAAGCATTAAGAAATATCGCAATTTTTTGCTCAGCTTTCTTCCCATCTAGTTCGGTTGCTGTTACAAAAATGTCGAAGTTTTGCTTGAAAACACGCCAATTTTCTGCCAAATTTCCATCCAATTTCAAGGGATCTGGTCGTCGAATGTCAAAATTCATGATTTGTGTTTGTTGCTGAATGACTATTTTCTCTTCAGGCTCTTCTTGGTTTTCGCTTTTCGATCGGGTTTTTACCATAATATATTCTGCACGACTACCGACTGCGCCATGTGTTATCCCTTACGATTTAGATTTGCAACTGTCTATTTATTCAGCATGATTATGAAAAGTACAATAGAATGACTTAGTGACTAAAGTAACGAGTAATATTAGAGTTAAGTACTTAGTACATAAAATGACTTTATACAACACTTTCATTTTTGTTTTCAATCATAAACAAGTTACTAGTGTTGCTTATTTTTAAAATAGCATATACCCCGAAAAATCCGAAAAATATCCCCAAAAGCACAACAAAACCAACACTTTAATTCCTCTAATTCCAAAATCCACTGTCTCTGCAATTTCGTGGACAGTAGCGCTGATAGTGAACCGCGGACAGTGAATCAAATGTGAATGTTTTAGTAAAAATGCTTAAATGTATTGGGTTTTTTTATTTTGAACTGTCCCGCGTAGACGCTATGTAAGGTCTGTTTCCGTACTCGATTGTAGTAACTTGCAATGTGCAAGAACGTGTTTCCGTACTTTTTGTAGCTCAAAACTAGCTAGAAGAACAAGCAAAAAATCGCTCTCTCGAAGTGGGGTAAAAAATAAACTTACAAACTGTTAAATAACCTATTAATTCTTAAATAATATTATTAAAGGTAATATTAATGCTTTAAATAATATCGGCAAGTTTATTTGCTTGCTTCAAAAATAGAAATCACACATTTAAATTGGCACTGTTTGCATTAGATAGGTAATAAGCTGTTTTTGTGCTTAAAACTAGCTTGAAGTTGTTTCCGTGCTTTTGACACTATTCTCAAATTTAATTTTACTCTCTCAGCTTGAACTTTACTCAACTTTTACTCGACAATGTGAACGGAAACACACTTGTAATTAAAATAATTGCAGGCACCATCAATAATTAAATTGCGTTACATGTAAAGGAGAAAAAATCTTAAACATAAATTTTTCGACCGTTGCACGATTATGAGCAATCCCTTTAAGTTTGCACTTGTGCGTAATTGAAAAATTTGTGTAAATTTTTTTGCAAATTTTTAAAAATTATGGTCAACTTTCTCCAAAAAAAAACATGATTGTCAACAGAATTTTTATTCCAAGAGAACAAAATGTAACATTTGACCATCACTTTGCAACAGGAAATGTTGTAGATTATCAAGACGAAAATTATTTAGAATTTGATTGAAAGCTCTAGTCAACTTTATTTAAATTTATCAAGATGACTTATGTCTATTTATAAATTTTAATTAAGAAAGTCTCTTTATCTAAAAACATTTCAAGTGTTTACATTAGAATATAGAGAAGAATAATTATATCTACCTATTAAAGGTGTGACTGATGGCGGCTGCTGCAATTATCGAATATGAATAATTTCCAATTGAAACATCCAATGAGCAAAGATCCAATAATTGCGCAGTCTGTACAAATTCCATTCCTGAAAACTGGGGATAAATGAAGGCCTTGCTGATATCCGTGTCTTTACCACTTGGTCCATTTGTTGGCGACTTTGAAGAGGAGCTGATCTCTTGCTTAGCAAAACTTACATTTCGCTGTTGGCATTGATTGTATGTACATGATCTTGATTTACAGTATTGGCAGCGATTTACATTGGTGCTAAGCGAGGCGGGAGTGCGGTTATTTACATTCAACTGCATATAAACGCCAAGCCAGCCCATGGCTGTGACAGGACTTATGCTCCATTCAAGAGCCTGTAGTAGCAGTATTTCATGTTGCAAAATATCTTCTTCTTGACAAGCACCGTCTGTGACATAAGCAAATTCACCAATTTTGGGAGGGTAGATTTCTTCGACTTTAGCAGCAATAAAAAGGCAAGTGATACCAATAAGCTGCAAATGCGTCTTCTGCACCTTTTTCTGTGTGCTCAGATAACGATCCAAATAGTCCACTGCCAGGTAATAGGTTTCACGATGTAATTTATATACTTCACATACTTCTATCAACCAGTCCAGCAGAATAGCGCGCATGCGCGGTTGTAGACCGGGGTGATATTCAAGCATAGAAGAGTTACGGAAACAAGCTGCCTGTTCATCTTTCTTACACATTAGTTGCCACACATCTTGTGCATTTGCCCAAGAGAGCGCTGGCAACGGACACATGCGAGGCGGATCCACTTCGGCAGCAGGCGTCATACAATAATGTAAGGATAAGTATTCATCAAAGGATTTCACTCTTGATTTTGTATTGTTATTATTTGTAGTGGCACGACCGTTTTGTCTCTGACCGGGGGTTCTTTCACCATGATGATGGTGACGCAGTGCAGTTGGACACGATTGAGAAACTTTTGAGCTGGTTGTGGATGAGGCAGAGGGCGATGTTGTGCCGGAGACAATCTCATCATCGTCTTCAGCTAGAAGACTATTGGGACTATCGGGAATGTCATCAGCTGCAACATCATATTCAGTTGCTGTGGATAGACAATCGGAAGAGCTGCGTGTGCCAAGTTCGTTGACGAGCTCATCTACTGGCGAAGGATAAACAGATGATACCACGGAGTCTGGTTCACTTTGATAAAATGAAGGAACTCTTTGTTGACGTTTTGCTAAGGGTGGCTCAAAGCATAGTTCTGGATCCTAAAAATAAATGAAAATAAAACAAAATTATAAAGAGGAACAAAATGTAATGAAACTAAATAGCTTTAGTATTAAATTAACAACAATTTCAAGGTATTTACAATGTTTTGAAAAAAAAGATGATTGTTACTTCAAGTATTTGGTCAAATTAAAATATTCAGTGGTCGCCAAATCCCTGAGCACTTCAGTTCAAGCTTTTCATTTTATGGATATGGGATTCGGTATTCTACATATTAGCCGGATCGAGTTCGTTGATCAAATTCCGGGACAAATATTGATACAATCGAAAATCCGCGGACTCCATCGGCTTAACTGCGTTTTATATAATTAATTGTGACTTTTTATGATTTTACAAGGTTAAAATTTGGAGCTTAAGGTCAAGTAATTTATGAAAAAAAGGCAACAGCAACAACTTTGTAAAAAGTCAATCACGTAGCAGACTAGACAGCCTGTCTGGCGTGATTAAGCTGTGACCAACCCTCTGTTTAACTTGCATATGATTCGACTTATGTAAGAGTGAACACATCTGAACTCATATGCCGCTAAATTGTTATTCAGAACAAGTGGATTTTATTTTTGGTCAAGCCTTAAACTTTTTATCAGAGTTGCGTATGTTAAAGCTGCTCTTCTCTCTTTTCTGCGATTCCCCCTCTTGTTAAATCGCTTTTTTGGCTGATAATTACCAGCCGTGACTTGAAGTTTAGAGCTTTAAAACTTTACCATCCATCTCTTGTGAATCGCTTTTTTGGCTGATACCACCATATGGCATGGACAATGTTTAAACTTTGCTTGAAACTAAGATTATATTAATAATGAGTGCGTACGTTTTGAGAATTTATTTTTTGAATATTTTTTAGTACACTTTCGAATTATTTTTATGCCGTTAAATTAAATGCAATTTAGATTATGATATTAGATATTAAAATACACCTTCCCTCTAAGCTTGCACTGAGGGTTTTTAGAATTTTGTTTATGAAAACGTCGTTTTTAATTGCAGGAGTGTAAAATTTAGAAGGAAAATGTATTTTGTGTATCCTAATAAAACGGTGTGTCCTAATCAATCAAGAAGTCCATTTTGAATTTTTGGTATTTTGTGGTTTTTTAGGTCCGTTCTCGTTTTACTAAATTTTTACTAAATTCTGTTCCTGTACACCGAAAAATTGTCAAAGAGATCAAAATTAGAGAGCACATTTTTTCTCATTGTGAAAAGTTGTAGTTTCTGCTACACAAATTTCATGCAGTAAAAACTAAAAAAACGGAAACCAGAGGCGAACCTGTACAGGGTTACATGTCTGACTGTGACAACCTTGCGAGGCCAGCATAATTCTTGTGAAATCGCCTCAAATCGACTCAAACCTCCACGTGGTGTTTCCTGGGAAACGTCAAAACTGACAAATGTTAGTTTGGCGGCTAATCTGAGTGGCGGGCCCCCTAGGCTTAAAACAGGTTTCGCGTCGGGTTTGAAGCCCACCCGTAAAAACCCATTTCAATAAAAACAATTAAGAAAAGAAGAAAACTGATTCCCAAATCTGATGACGACTTCCACAAACGAAAAACTGATTGGGAAGGTGCCTCTATTTAACTGACTGATGTCTTGGAAAGATACAAAGCTGATATCCCTGCTACCCAAGAAATGCGATGGAAGGAACAGACAGGGCTGCATTTAGTATGCATATCTACTACAGCGACCATGCAGAGAAGCACGAGTTTGGATGCGGATTGGTGACTTCAACGCTAAGGTAGGAAAGGAAAATATATTTGGTCCAACAGTCGGAAAGTTCAGCCTCCACGACAACACCTCCGATAACGGAATGAGGCTGATTGATTTCGCCGCAGCACGAAACATGGTCGTAAGTAGCACTAGATTCAAGCATTTCAATATTCATAAAGCCACCTGGATGTCCCCTGATCAAAAAACCAAAAATCAAATTGATTACGTTTTGATCGACGGAAGGCACTCTTCCAGTGTATTGGATGTACGCACGATCCGTGGTGCAAACATTGACTCGGAGCACTATCTTGTCGCAGCCAAGATCTGTATACGTCTGTACGCAGCTAAAAATACACGTAACCCTACACAGAGAAAGCTAGACGTCGACAAGCTGCAATCGAAACAGACTGCCGAAGCTTTTGCCACTCGACTCTCACTCCTGCTTCAAAGCACTCCTCCAATCGATGATATAAGCGCGCAGTGGATACACATTTCAAACTATATGCGTGCGGATGCTGAAAAGGCGATTGACTACCACCGCCCTAGCCGAAATCAGTGGTACGACCAGGAGTGTCGCGACGCCACTGCAGAGAAGGACGCCGCCTAAAAAGCCACCCTCCTGTTGGTTGTAACGCGCGCTGCTAAGGAGCGATACAAAGAAAAGAGGAGGGAAGAGAGATGTATTTTCAGGCGGAAAAAAGAGGCAGAAAAGCGCGAGCAGGAGAAGATTGAGATGTATGGTGACAGGAATGATGCCCGAACATTTTTCGCCATGCCGATGGTTTTAAAACCGGGGCCTCTTCCTGCAAGGATGAAAACGGGAATCTAGTGACAGATGTCCAGAGTACACTGACGTTATGGAGGGAACACTTCTCTAAGCTTCTTAATGGCGACGCTGACAACAATTCCGCTAATACAGATGATATTCCGGAAATCCCAATTACGGATGACAGCGTCGAGGTTCCGCTGCCCGACTATGATGAAGTTCTGACAGCTATAGCTCGGCTTAAAAATAACAAAGCCGCGGTAGCTGATGGCTTACCTGCTGAGCTTATTAAGAACGGAGGCGAAGCTCTATTTAACGTTTAATGCATTAACGAGCTTCTATGCAGAATATGGTCGGAAGAATGCAATCCGAACATTTGGAATCTCTGCCCAATCCACAAGAAAGGCGACCCCACTATCTGTGCTAATTACTGTGGGATAAGCCTTCTTAATATCGCATATAAGGTCCTGTCGAGCGTTTTATGTGAATGATTGAAGCCTATTGTAAACGAACTAATTGGACCTTACCAGTGTGGCTTCAGACCTGGAAAGTCCACCATCGACCAGATTTTCACGCTTGGAGAAGACTCAAGAAAAACAAGTCGACATCCACCATATTTTTGTCGACTTCAAAGCCGCCTTCGACAGCCCTTGAGGGGCTGTAAGTAAGGCTGTAAGTAAGGAAGCACTTGAACTCCACCATGTCTAAGTTTGGCATTTCTGAAAAACTAATACGACTTTGCAGGATGATACTGAGCAACACCAATAGCGCAATTAAAATTGGGAAGGACTTCTCCCCAAATTTGTTACCAAACGAGGTTTCAGACAAGGTGATTCTTTATCGTGCGGCTTTTTCAACCTAATGTTGGAAAAGATCATCCGATCTGCTGATCTGAGACGTAGTGACACAATATTCTACAAGAGTGTTATGCTGCTTGCGTATGCTGATGACATCGATATCATTGGCCATTATACGCGCGAAGTCAGTGCAGCATTTTCCAGATTAGAAAGAGAGACAAGTCGAATGGGTCTGGCAGTGAATGCAGATAAGACGAAATACTTGGCGTCAACAAACAAACAGTCCCAGAGTCTTGGAACCCACGTTACAGTTGACAATACCTCCTTCGAGGTTATGAAGGACTTCGTTTATCTGGGATAAAACATAAACTCAACCAACAACATCAGCATTGAGATCAAACGAAGAATAACTCTTGCCAACAGGTGTTACTTTGGGCCCAGTAGACAATTAAGAGGCAGAGCCCTCTCTCGACGAACGAAAATAACGCTCTATAAATCGCTCATCATGCCCGTCCTACTTTATGCATCACAAACCTGGACGCTGAGCAGTTCAGATGAAAAGACATTAGGAGCATTTGAGAGAAAGACTCTTCGTAAGATCTAGGGACCAATCTGCGTCAAAGCGAGTACCGAATACGGTGGAATGAGGAACTGTATGAGCTGCACGCTGACATCGACATAGTCAAGCGCATTAAAACCGAGCAGCTTCGCTGGCTTTGTCATGTTCAGCGCATGAAAGACGATGCTCCAGTGAAGAAAACATTCGATTCGGTACCCAGCGGCGGTCAACGCAGAAGAGGATGACCGCATCTTCGTTGGAAAGACCAAGTAAAGGACAACCTGACGAAGCTTGGAGTTTCCAACTGACGCCAGCAAGCGAAAGACAGAAATGGCTGGCACAAATTCTTAGATGAGGCCAAGATGAGGCCAAGTAAAAACAAAAAAATTACTTTTTTTATAAAATTGTCATTCAGAAAATTTGTAAGTTCTTCTTAAAAAGATTCTCCCATTGTTTGATTTGCAGGTTATGCTACAGGAAAAACCTTATGTTTAAGATCAACAAAAACATTTCTAAAGGAACGGAAAAATAACAATAGAGCAGAAAAATGTTTATATTTTGGGCTGGTATTCGTATTTTCTAACGGCTTATTGATAATTCGAATCTTTGGTTAAGTCCACCATATCTGGTACTCGCACTAACTAAGCTGCAAGTCGAAAAACAAAAGGTCAAATTTTTGATCTTCATTTTTAGAAATACGAACGAATTCAGATAAGTCGTCTAGCACTCTTTTTCCAACATGTTGCGTTTTGAAAAACTTTAAGCCTTTTCTTTGAATAATTAGTACAACATTTTCTAAGAGTTCTTATTGGAAAACATTCATTGTAAGGAAATCTTCACTGTTTAAAAAAACAATAGTTTTTTAGTGTGTAAAGACACAAAATGACATCTTTTTATTAATATTACGCCTTCTTTTGCTTGAGTGGGTGTCTCACTTTAATTTTTAAACTATCTGTCAGAATCCTTTTATTTTAATAAAAATTTTGTTGCACTTGATTTTGTCACTGACAGTGATTTCAGCATTGTAGTAAATTTACCACTTTGGAAATATTCAGCCTCATTTACCTTCCTGACACCACAATCTTTACAAAATTAAATTTTTCAGCACCGCTATCTCTCTGTTAGCCTGCTTTCCGCCCTAACACTACCTTGTCTAATTTTGCCATGGTCCGGAGATAGAAGAAAAGCGTTTTGACGCTGCTTTTACTTTTCTATAGGTGCGCATGAAACAAACAACTGCTCAGGCAAAAGAATAATTATTTTTGTTTTGTTCTTCTATCCTCCTGACGCTTGTACAACGTCAATTGAGTAAACTTCTCGATTCAAGTAGCTTGACAGCTTTATTTTGAAGCTCGAGAGAGAGGAAAAACATGCAAAATGACACTCTCTAATCTATTACAATTAATTGAATAGAAGTCCTGAATAGAAGTAAGGGAACAGACCGAAAACATTTTTTATTAGCTTAAGCGGCTTCATGTCTTAGGTGAATCATTAACAATTACCTGAAAAATAGTTGCGTTCCTTTCGCCTTAATATAATCGTGATACCAAATTTTCTGAAAGGAATGACAAGAAAAGCGACTTGTACTGGGCGCTACCGTTGTAGTCAAAATGCAATTCAAACAAACAATCACGATACAATATTTATTAGGTAGGAAAGACAGTTTTAGCTGCGACCATCGAATGTCAGACAAAAGAAAACTAAGTACAGAGCGTGTATCACACACATTAGCCGCATTCATGCGGAATCAACTGTTGTGAACTGTTCTGGTAGCGAAACCTTATTGAACGATGTTTTTATCTGAATGTGTTTTTACTCTAAACGTCAGAAAATTAGTAAATTATTTAATTTTATTATTAATAGTATAAAAGCCTGTCCTGCGACAGGTCCTCCACACACTTCATTTTTGGAGCCATTTGCCGAAAGCACTTTTTCTCTTTTTAGAGCTTGATTTTTTATTCAATTGATTTGTGAAAAATACATATGTACCACTTTTAATATCACTTTACGTATTGCAGTGTTGAAAAATTAGTTCAAGTGTAAAAGTGCAAAAAGTCGAGTTTGGTAGCAATCATATTTATACACAACTTAACAAACTGGCTTTGCAACCATCATATACGTAGCAACTCAGGTGTCGTTTCGCGGCTGATACAATTATATTTTTTGGTGCAATCCATCACAAGAATTTCATTAGATTCGTCATATCTTTTTTTAAAAGGATGAAAAAGAGGTAGTTAGATCAAAAACGTACTATGTATTGAAAAAGCTAACACTGTCACTGATAAGCATCAAATATATTTTCTGTGCATACTTTCAGGCTGAATATTTTTGAGAAGAGTGTGTCTTGTTAAATTACTTTGCTATCAAAAAATAATTACAATTTGAGAAATACTGTGTGCGGAGCAGCATTCTTGCCTTTTATGTATTAAGATATGCATACTTTCAGGCTGAACAGTTTGAGAGATATTGCACACGGAGCAGCGTGCTTGCCTTTTATATACCAAGAATATGTAATTATATAAATAATTTAATTCCAGTTGCAACTGTTGACTCCGCTGAATGCGGCCAATGTTCTTGACATTCGATGATCGCAGCTAGTGAGAAAATATGTAGCTGTCATAATTGTGTGCTAGTGAGAAAATGTGATACAATCATAATTGGGTAGCTTTGGCTTCAACAGCTGCTGTTGTCATACAATTGTACAGGTGCGGCACCTGTATTAAAAATTTTTTAAAGTCCATATCACAATTTTATACGGATAGAAAAGTAATCCTGTTTGTTATAGGATTATTATTTTTGTTTTTGCTTTGTTCGTAAAAAAAAAATAATCTGGATTATTTTGAAGCGAATGGAACGCAGCTAATAGTTTCGTAGAACGGTTTAACCCTCAAAACCTAGCCCTTCTGGTCCAATTTGACCCAATCATAATTTAAAAAAAAGACGCTGTTTCGCAAAAAATTAATGTTTCGCAAATTAATTTTAAGCAATAGTATTCCCTTAAGGTCAGGGCCAGCAATACATAAAAATTTTTTGAAAATCGAAATTTCGAAACATGGGTAAATTACTTCAGAAACATTTTGAAAATATGCTGTTAAAATTTTAAAGCGAAATTCAAAGCCGTTTGAAAGTTGATAGTTTTGAAAGTTTGAAAGCTGCAGCCGACTTCGATCAAGCCCAAAACTTTGAACGTGTGTTTCCCAAAACTGAATTTTAATAAATGGCTTGCATCATAACTCAAACAAATTTTAACCAATCAACTCGAAGTTTTGCACACATACTTTATAATATTTGCAAAAATATGCTAGAGCGTGATTTTTAAAAACAAAATTTTTATTAATTAAATTTTCAGCTGTCTTTTAAAAATTTTACGATTTGTCTATAACGCTATTTAAAAAAATAGTTTTTCGAAAATCGAGCTCTGGCATATTCAAGAGAATGAAACGTAGATATAAAAATTTATTTTCGCCTTTTTTCATATGAATAACGACGACGTTAGGATGCACGCCAATTCAGAGACCTGTCTCTAGACCGGTGGTCCCCGTTTCATAGTTCGAGTTCGAATTCGAACATTACACTGAGACAGTTGGCGCTGAGACTTCAAACGAAGAGGTTCACGCCGTTTGATCAGCTTATCCACTGTACAAAATGAAATCGGAATACGAATATGATTTTTGATTTGCAGAAAATTTTGAAGGACTGCCATAATGCTTGGTTTGCCAGTGGTACATTGGAATATATTTTTTTAACGGAACTATATAAATATGGATCCTCAATATTCGTTTGTGAAAAATGAATAACGTAATGCGTTTGTTCTTAAACTAGAGAAAGAATACCTTGAAAAATTTATTCAGGACTCATTGGAATGTAAAATTCACAAATTGATACAAATTAAAGAAGGCTTTCCATTTTTGTTTCTTTATAGTAATAAAATACTAAAAATAGTTTTTTTTTATAATAATACTACAATTCTTGCTTACCTACAATACCTGCACAACAATTTGTGTCAGTGCAGATATTGACAGAGCTACTAACATAAACAAAAAATCCGAAAATTGTAGTAGTATATGTTTGGGGCCCACTGCTCTAGACTATCAGCTCTATTCTGGCAAATTAACAAATTGTTAACCGGTATTTTGAATATTTCTATGTTTGTTGTAATTTTTTTTTTTCAAGACTAAATTTGAAGCTCAAAAATAAAAAAAAATTGATAAAAATTGTCAACTGCTTTTCAGTTATTGACAATTCCATTAACAAATTTTGTTTTTTGAGCTTTAAATTTTGTATTGAAAACAACAAACACATAGAAATATTCAAAATACTGGTTAACAATTTGTTAATTTACCAGAATAGGGCTGTATAACTATTAGAGTGGGTCAAAAAAAACCTTTAATTTTTTTTAAAAGTGACATTGAAAAATGGGTTGCTACACACCTTAAAAAATTCTCACCAAATATGAGCTCTTAACTTTAATAGGAAGATGCTCCGCATATCAGTTTTTTTTCTCAGTCCAATAAAAAAAAATCATAACTTATCATTAATTGATTGTACAGAAAAATGTTTTCCAAGAATTTTGTAGGAAATTTAATGCACTATAAAAAAGGTATCTTATATTTTTTCCGTAAACCTCACCATTTGAATGATATTGATTGAATGATATGATATTTCATTTTTTTTTATTGCGCATTTTATAATAGTCATTTATTGTCGGGTTATAAAATTCATAAACAAAAATGAAATATGTCTTAAAATAATCAAACTTAAATCTTCAATATCATTCAAATGGTGAGGTTTACGGAAAAAATATTTGATATATTTTTTATAGTGCATTGAATTTCCTACAAAATTCTTGAAAAACATTTTTCTACAATTATTATATTATATGGATATTTTCTGTACAATTGTACTTTTTTGGTACAAATTTAAATTTTTCCTTCTTTCCTACTACCAAAGCGTTTTCGGTACATTTTATTCCACTCAATAATAAACACAGAAATTAAGAGCACTTGGTGAGCAAACAGAATTAAAAATTTTATCTATTTCTGAATTTTGGCACTATGTAAAAGCATAAAAATTTAATTTAAAGAGTCGATTTTCTACAATATATAAAAAATTGCTCAAGAAAACTTTCAATTTTTTATTTGTCACTCATTTGCTCGATTTTTCAAAAGTGGTTGCTTAAATCAATTTTGGTGTAGTTGAAATTGGCAAATCTAAACGATGATGTTTGTTAAACAATTGTTCAAGGCTTACGAGAAATTTTTAAGGGGTCTTTTTATTTGATAATTTTTTTCAAATTAATTTTTTTTTTCATATGTGTGTACAAAACGTGTTAAAAATTTCAGATCGCTATATAATAATAGCGAATACTTATATAAACATCTGAATACTATAAGAATAAAATGCATGTGTGATTAAAATTAAAAACTCGCCTTTTTTTATGTGGCTGCAATTTTCTAAAACACTATTTTAACGTATTTTTTTAACTTTAAAAATAAGTCCCCAGGAGTCGCGGGTTCAGCTTTAAAAAAAGTTAGGCAGAACATTTCTGAACACAATTCAAAAAGAATTGGCTGCATATAGTTGCAAACCAGTCTGCTATAACGATTAATATCAGGAAACCAATTTTTGTGTCCCGCTTGCAGTTGCTTGATATAGCATTTTTTCTTGCAAATTTTTAATGAGTAATAAGGCAATGTGTGTCAGTTTGGCCAATAAGGCTTCTGTATTACTAATGAAGAAATCTATAGTAATAAAACTCTTTTTCTGTCTGTTTGTTTGTTTGTTTGGCCTTTATACAAATCTAAACGGCTCCACGGATTTTGTTCAAACTAGGTATACATGTTAAGTGCATTCCAACTTAAAATGTTACATACTGAGTTTTTGCCACGACCCTTCTGAAATTTTTCAACTAACGGTAATTTTGTTATTATAAAACTTTTTCTATCGGAGATTTTTGTGTTTTATGATTATGTCAGAAAAGGTCCAAAATATTTACTTTTTACTCAAAAAATGACTCAAAAATTGTTGTTGTAAAAATGAAATCAATTAAAAATTGCACATCTGGCTACCTTTCATATGACATAGCATTTATTTGCGAAAATTCTTCCAGCTAGGCGCAAAAATTATTTTACTGTTTTTGTCATCAAAACAACAACATTTTTTTCACAAAATTTATTTTTTCCAAAATGTTGTTTTTATATTTTTTACAAAAAAGTCAAGTCTCAAAAATAATTTATGTGAAAAAATTACCCCAATATCTCTTTCCAATTAAAAGTTATGGCTAAAAATCTATTTTTTCATACCAGACTATTAATAAAACTTAGTTTTGTGTTAAAATTCTCTATATAGTTTGAACGTCCCCATCATTTATCACTAAGAATGCAGTTGTGTATTTAGAGAAATTACGAACATATTGGATTATATAAAATCTTCCTTATAGTAATACAGGCAAAAACAAAAATTTATTAAAAATGGTATAGGTACAAAAATTTGAAGAATTTACTAACCTAAAAATGTTTAGCTGTTAATGGGAAAGTTTCATGATGCTCTTTTTCGGCTTTAACTTTTTAGAAACCATTGGCCAACTATTTTTCATCATGGAAAGTATAAGTGGGGATATTCTTTTAACTTAAGGTGTCAGTTCTTTAAAAAGTTGAAAACAGATCGGTTTTCATCATTATAAATTTCTTGTGATAGGACGATTTTAAAATTACAGACCATGAAACCATTACGTTTAAAATAAAAAATTTCCGAAATTTCAAATGAGGAGACCAATAAATATAACATAGTGGGAACGATAGTACGACCATTATGATACGACCATGGTACGACCACGAGTACAACCACGAGTTAGCTAGTTTAAACACAAAAAAGTTGAATTTATATAAATCACCACAAATATCAGGAATATGGGATGAATACAATTACATTAAAAAGCTTTATAAAAAGTTAGTGAAAGTTAAAAAAAAACTTAACATATGGAGAATAAAAGCAAATAGATAACTAATCCGCGATCACAGATATCTAAGATCTTAATCGAAAGGTGGGTGTATGATAAGGACTTTGAAATTGCGTACAGATTAAATAATTTTTTTGTGAACAGTATTGTTAATATAAATAGCACAATTGAACAAGTCTACAGGAATACAAACATCTCAACAGAATCAACAAATAAGTTTACATTTACTCGTGTCACACCCACAGAAATAGAAGAGATTGTTTCTAAATTTAAAAATAAAAAGGGGGCAAAAAGTTGATGTCTGAAGGTGTACTTAAAGATGCTATTACGTACTTGGGATATTTTAATTCAAAAATTATAAAAGAAAGTTTAGCTTTCGGTATAGTGTGGAAGACATCAATAGTAGTACCGGTTGAAAAAATTAAAAATACCATAAAAGCGGAAGAATTGAGGTCTATAAACACACTGCCATCTGATGAAAAAATTCTTGAAACGGTGATAAAAACGCAACTAGTAAACTACTTGGACTGCAAAAAAATTATAATACCTCAACAATCAGGATTTAGGAGAAAACACTCTTGCGAAACTGCCTTAAATACTGTATTAGCTAGCTGGAAAGAAGATTTAAATGAGAAAAAAAAGTATCTTAGCTGTATTTGTAGATTTGAAAAGAACATTAGAAACTATAGAACATGAAATATTATTAGAAAAGTTATTAATGATTGGGGTAAAAGACGTTGAACTAAAGTGGTTTAGAAGTTACTTATCAAACAGAAAGCAAAGAACAGCAATTCGGTCCACGATTTCTGAGGAAACTGATGTTACTATAAGGTTACCTCAAGGGTCAGTCTTGGCTCATATATTGTTCAATATATACATATACAGAAATGATCTACTTTAAAATTCTGTACTATCAAGTTGTTTGCAGACGATGCCTTAGTTATGATAAGTGTTAAGAACATAGATGAGATAAAAAATAATTTGCAAGCTGACTTAGTTGAGTTATATAAATGGCTATGTGCAAATAGGTTAAAATTAAATGTCGATAAAACTAAATATATGGATATATCGAGAATCATTAATATTAATATACAGGGTCCGCCATCTAACGTTTTTTTTTCAACTAGTGCTTATTTCGTTAATGGTAACACTTAGCTCATGACTGATTTGACAGATAATTAGTTTTATCCTTCCGCTGAACGAATATGGTTGTGTATACGCTTGAACAACGCTTGGAAATATTGCGACATTACTTTGAAAATCATGATGCCGATTTTGCCAAAAAAATCATCTTTTCAGATGAAGCTTATTTTGATCTTGACGGGTATGTAAACAAGCAAAATTGTCGCATTTGGGGCACAGAAAACCCGCACGCATACATTGAAAAGCCGCTGCATCCAAAACGAGTCACTGTTTGGTGCGGATTTTGGTCCAGAGGCATAATTGGGCCATTTTTCTTCGAAAATGAGCAAGGAGTGGCCGTTACAGTCAATGGCGATCGTTATCGGGCCACGTTGTTCACAGAAATTGAAGAGGAGGATATTGGCAACATTTGGTTTCAACAGGACGGCGCTACGTGCCACACAGCCGAAGCTACACTCGATGTTTTGCGTCCTGTTTTTGAACATCGCATTATCAGCCGCAGAGCTGATGTCGTTTGGCCACATCGGAGCTGCGATTTGACACCGTTGGACTATTATTTGTGGGGTGCCCTCAATGATAAGTGTTATGCCGATAAGCCAGAGACAATTGACGCTTTAAAGGACAATATTCGTGAAGCCATTGGTGAAATACAGCTGCACACAATCGATAATGTGCTTAAAAATTGGACCGATCGTGTAGGCTACTGCATGGCCAGCCGAGGCAGCCATTTAAATGAATTTATTTTTCATTATTAACCGGAAGGATTGTACTTTTAAATAAAAAAAGAAATTTGAGAAAATATTTAGTAGTTTTTTTTTTATAAAATTTTCAAAAAAAAAAGTTATTTGGCGGACCCTGTAGAACGACTTAAGAAGGAATAAAGAACTCATTGGAAAAGTTCATAAAATAAAATATCTAGGAGTACAAATAGACAATAGGCTAAAGTTTAATGATCACATTGATTATACAGTTGGAAAAATAGTTAAAAAAATCTGGTTTCTAAAAATAATAAGTAGATATCTTAGTACATGTTACAAGAAAATGGTTTACAGATCAATTATCGAGTCGCATTTTATTTATTGTCCAAAAATCTTTTTTACTATGAAGAATGCACAAATTAAAAAGCTTAAAAAAATGCAAAACAAAGCCATGCCATAATGAAATGTTAATTGCCCTTAATTGGCTAAGTGTTAAGCAACAAATTTTTATTACACGATGAAATTTATACACAACATTAAGTTTGGCTTTTTGCTTGATTATTTAAAATCAAATCCAAAATTTGTAAAAGAAGTACATAGATTTAACACAAGGAATAAAAATAATTTTAAATTGCCATTGTATAGGACCGAGTTTGAAAAAAATTGTTTGTATTATAAAGGGTTAAAATATTTTAACGAATTACCTGAGTGCTTAAAGAACTGTGATATAAATACTTTCAAGGAAAAATAGTTTGATTACTTTAAACTCTAGCTATAAAATAAATATGTTAGTTATCGTTATTATAATTATTGTATTAATCTTTTTTTAACTTTTGTTATTTTCTTACTTCAAATAGTAAATAAGTTTTTTATGTTTGTTTAAGTTTATAAGCATTTGAAACTTAAATGGCTTCAAAAGCCGTACTAAATAAATAAATAAATAAATAAATAAATAAATAAATAAATAAATAAATAAATAAATAAATAAATAAATAAATAAATAAATAAATAAATAAATAAATAAATAAATAAATAAATAAATAAACATGTATTAAATTGGCAGCTTTAGATCAATTAAGTTTTAAAGAAGGCAACAACTCTGTGTAGAGTCAATCACTTAGCTGACTAGACAGTCTGTTTCGGAAATCGCTACATTATCCTCTTCAGTAGTCTTTGAGTGATTAAGGTGTGATCAACTCACTGTTTAAATTTGTAAATGACTTCACACATTTAGGAATTCATTCATTAATAGATCATACAAAATTAATTAACTAACTATGGCGGAGCACGGCCAAATAAGTTTAATTTATGTCAAATTAATTAAATAATCTAATAATTGATCGATTTCGGTTAAAATCATGAGTAATTGAACATTTGGTTGTGAAATAGCCACCTTTCAGTTAGAACACTATCTTCTGGCGAAGCAAAAAACCTCGTTTTATTTCTATGGTGCATTTCGACAAACTGTCGAACACCAATGATTAGTAGCCATATAATTCAAATGAATGAATTCCTAAATGTGTGAAGTCATATACAAATTTAAACAGTGAGTTGATCACAGCTTAATCACTCAATGACTACTGAAGAGGAAAATGTAACGATTTCCGAAACAGACTGTCTAGTCAGCTAAGTGATCGACTCCATACCAATGGTGCCCAAACCATACATACTTATTTTTATGTTTGTGATTGTAAAGTGTTTGCTTCAAAAGTTTGCACTTGAAGAAAAGCTCGAGCTCAACAATGAAACGAAAGCAAAAAACTTTCAGTAGCTGTCCAGACTTCATGCTAGCAGATTGCGGTTGCTTTGTTCTGTTTGGTGTTGTTTTTTATGCGCAATATTTATGAATTGAAAATAAAACTCAACAAACTGTCTTTGATTCATTACTTGTTGGGACTTCAAACGACCAGGTTGCATCCTTGGTGATCATTGTTTAATAAAGCAAATGAAGATGTTTGACAAAAATTGGGAAGCAGAATTTTTATTTGCGGAAAATTTCTTTAGTGAGGCTGAATTTCTAGTATGCTACCACAACGAAAAACTTATAAGGTGATATTATGTTGAAAGGCATTATACTTCTTGTACATACATGTATATATGTTTTTACGTTTTTTAACTTTTCCTGAAAAAACACGTTGTTGTTTAAAAATTACGAAATTGTCTTATTTTCTTGAATTGAACTAAATTGTTCGTATTAATTAGAAAGACAGAAAGCAAAAAACTATATTTTGAATTTTATTATGTTGGAATAAATGAAATATTTTGAATATTAATTTTTTTTAATTAAAATTAAATACTTTTTCTGAAAAAACAGGTTATTGCTTAAAAATTATGCAATTTTTTTTTAATTGGACTTAATTGTAACGTATCATTTTAAGTAAGTCGAATTTTTCTTTGTTTGTCCACTCATTAAAGTCGTTCAACAGTCACGTGCGTAGCCACGGAAATGACCATTGCTTAGAAAAAAATTTTATTTTTTTTTTATTAAGAAGACAATTCTGACTTGTATTTTTTGATTAAAAACAAAATAAATGGGTTAACACTTTTTTGTGTTCAGTTTGTATTCCTTTTTTTGTTAAGTGCATAATTTACGAAAAAATAAGAACATATTAAGAAGCGAGCAACCGCAACTTGCCTGCTTGAAGTCTGGATAGCTACTGAAACTAGGCTTGGGTAGTTCACGAACGAACTAGTTCAATTGAACTATTCGCACTCAAGAACTATGTGAACTAGTTCGTTGATTCTCGTTCTTTTAGTTCTTTTAGTTCAGTCGATTTTGCAGCGAGTCAGGTCGAAATGAACTAGAAAAAATTTTGTTTTACTCAACAATGGTTTGAGTCCGTGCTGATACAGCTTGATACTAATGAACGGTAAAACTTTTTTGCAAAAACCAATTTTTGTGGCAAATATTGTGTGGAATGCCCCATATGTAGTATTTTTATGTAAATTTCTTCTATGTCCGCAGTTAATGATTGATTCGGTCATATAGTTCGTTTCATTTTATAGATCCGATCATGAAAGAGCAAACAAAACAAACTAAAAGACCTATTGAACTAAAAAATACAACGAGCTAACATACCTAACGATCTGAAACACAAAACGAACTATAAGACCTAACGAACTAACAACATGAACGAGTGCACGAAACGAACTAAAAGAGCGAACGAACTAACTGAACTAAAAGAACTATATGAACGAACTAGTTCATTAAACTCAACTGAACTAAAAAGAGCGATCTTTTTAGTGAACTAAAATGCCCAAGCCTAACTGAAACCTTTTTCATATTCGTGTCAACAAATGCGTGTGAAAGCTCTCCGATCATGGGCGCCATTTTGGACACCCTTGCTCTACACAGATTTGTTGTTGTTGTTGCCTTCTTAGAAACTTACTTGATCTAAAGCTCGCAAATTAATTCATGTAATAATTTAATAGATCATAAAAAATTAATTAAATAAATAAATAAATAAAATACTCTTCGAACTCAAGTTTCGTAGTACAAGCGTCCGGAGAATAGAAGGAAAAAACAAAAATAATTATGATTTTCCTCAGCGTTCGTTTTGACGCTGCCTATACTTTTTTATAAGAGCACATGAAACAACTACTGAGGCAAAAGCATAATTGTTTTTGTTTTGTTCTTCTATCCTCTGACGCTTGTACAATGTAAATTGAGTGAACTTCAAACTGACACCTCTGTATAATATAGCCTCTGTGGTTATACTAAATTTATTTTTAGAATTTTTTTTCATTATTTAAATTTAATGGTTTTTCTATTTTTATTTTTTTTTATTTATAAAAAATATTAAGTGTGAAACGTAATAGAAATGGAGTTCTAAATAATTTATATTCTCTGTTTTTACTATGTTTTGAGAAGATTTTTTTTAGTGTAGCAATAGTTTAAGAAACAAAATTGACTTCGAATTTGTGTTGATTATCTAGATCGAGCCTCTGTGCGTCAGAAAATGTTGAAGTAACATTTTTTCAAACTATAATAAAAACCAAATGCAGAAACAGACTACAATTTCTGTTCTTTTCTACAATAAATCTAGTGAAAAAATGCCCCAATATCAGAAGTAATATATCAAATGTAAAATATCAGAAAATGTGACAGAATTTTTTGACTGAAAGATTTTTCCATTCATGTCTTTCGTTACTTTAATATAAAAAGACCTTAACTAACATTTTTTAAAATCTATTTTTCGGCTGGATTGTGTCCGTTTCGGGTGGATGGGTGGTTGACCTAGGAGCATCTGCAAGGAACTTGATTTAAAAAAATTTTATTGGCCTATAGAAAAGTAACGAAAGATATTCGTACGTTTTATTTAATACTGTTTCCTTTTTTCATTTTATTTCTTTTTGATTTTTGGTTATAAAAAGAACTCTTAACTTTATGTTTATTTGATTTCTTTTTTAAAGATTTTATTGATCTCATTTTATTAATATTCATATATTAATGTTCATATATTAATATGTTCTTTTTGTGATTATAAAAAACTTTGGGATTTATTGAAAATAGACAATAACTTTTGTAATTTTTGTTTATAAGGTTTATAAACTGAATTGTTAAAAATAGATACACTTTAATTTAAATAAAAAAAAATTATTACATACTTGATTTTTTTCATTTAGTACATTTTTTTTTTTTAATTTGTTTACCAAAATGAAAAAGTCATTTCTAAACCCTGCTCAATATACCCTCAAACTTTTAAATAAATCGCTTTAATAATTAACTCTTGAGAAATGTTTCTTTTTGAATCTTGATTTCATGTTTTGCTGACCTTAAAATAATAGTAATAAAGAAACATACAAATTAACCCAAAGCAACCAATTTTATGGATCCCACAAATGACCACAAAAGTATTAAAACTAAGTTTTTTCATATATATTTTTTTGGCTCTGCGCAAAATGGCCCCAAAACGAAAAATTAAAAATGTTTCAAATTTTGGAACATTTTACCTTTAGCTAAAATGGACTTTTTTAAAATTAGAGGTCGCTCTCAAGACGTTTAAAAGTTATAGGGGTCCAAAGTTAGGAAAAATGGCCTTAAAAACATGCTGTCATTTTTTTAATTTTCCTAGAAAAGTAAGCATTATGTGTATTAAAAGAAAGGTAATACGAGCACCTGTTCAACGAGGTACCAAACATTAAAATCCATGCATAACTTTTTAAGATATAACTTCTTTTATACTTTAATATTTTCGTTTTGTAGTGTTAAAAACAGTATTCCGTACAAGGGCAAAACACTATTAGGCTGGAAGTCCAAATTATATAAAAAACATTTTAAGAATTTTTGAAATATTTTGGAACAATTAACTAAACGGTAAATAAATAAAGCGCTGCAGGCGAAAAATTGCGGCGATTTTTAATAACAGTTTTTTAAATATTTACATAGTAAATTATACAGCAACATTAATGATGGTAAAGAAAGCTCCGCAGGCGAAAAATTGTTATTAAAAATCGCCGCGATTTTTAATAACAATTTTTCTTGTCTTTTAATTTATCCTTAATTTTTTACATTCAAATTTATGGAATTAATTTTTGTCGTTTTTACATTCGAATTCATGGAATTAATTTTTGTCGTTTTTATTTGAATCTAAAATGCATCTAAAATTTGGATGCAAAATAGTTGGTTCATAAAAAGAGTGATATCTTAGAAAGTAATTAATGGAATTTTATGATTAATAGCTTATTGAATAGGTAATAGAATAGCCTTTCTATTAATACCCATTGCTTAGTTTTGTTTATATATAGCAAAAATATGGCAAGTTTTTTTACCCATTTATCAACTTTGGACCCCTATAACTTCTAAACCAGATGAGAGCGACCATTAACTTTTTCAGATTTGGAATTAGAAGTCCTTAATACATATTTTCCACGAAAAAAAGTGAAAAAATTTCATTTTAGCTAAAGGTAAAATATTCCCAAATTTTATATGGATCACAACAACATGAAAAATTGGGGCCATTTGCTTCCTTTTTTTTGGGCCATTTGCTTCCTTTTTTTGGGCCATTTTTCCTTTTTTGGTGTGGGGCTATTTTCAAATCCCAAATAACAAAAAGTGGAGTTATTCCACTACACCTAAATGGTTTGTCCTTGTACGGAATGTTAATTATATTTCGTAAAAGGGAAAATCATTTTGCCATAAAAAGGACCTTTTATTTTTTGCCAAAAAAGGCCGCAAAGAAATATTTGGGGTTATTTTTAATTTTAGTTTAGGGCCAAATTTAATTTTATGTATCGGGGTAATAATTCATTTGGATAAAAGGCCCCACATTTGAAAATAAAAAAAACTCCTAAAATTCAGACGTTTACACTGTTCATACCCTTTAAGGCAGTATTCTAGTGTAGAAAATCGAAAAAGTATAAATTTTTATAATTTTTCGATAGTTTATATATTAACGAATATCTCCTTAAAAGGACATTTGAGGAAATTCCAATTATTTTAAAAGTAATAGCCATTTTAGTGTCGTTAGTTAGACTGCCTGAAACTGAACTTAAAAACTTTAAAAGCGTTTTTCTCGAAACTACTTTTTCCAACACTTTTGACATGATATCTCAAGTTTTAAGGACCCACATTGAGATCAGCTCTCAGTACTCTTACAATGTAAATTTAAGCATTTTTTTCTATTATGGAGGTTAAAAGAATTTAAGTAACATTTAATTTTTCAGTCGCGTTAGACCTTTTGGCGGAAATGCCCATACACAAATTTGACGAGTTATGAATATTTACCAAAATTTGTTTTATATAACAAATACATCAATACATTTAGTAAGTGGAACTAAACTCTTATCTCAGTGCTGAATAAAAAAGCATCATTCATAAAACGGATTTTTCTAATACGCGTTTTCGAGATTGTATTAGTGTCCGTTAATAGAATACTTATTTAACCTTAACATAGTGATTTCTTTACAGTCGGAAAAATAAATACAAGCAACTATAGCAATTAAGGATGAACAAGTTAACACACTAACATTTTCCAAATTAAAAAAAATAATTTTTTACCATTTCAATAACTTTTCTCTTGCGATCGCACTTCATAATAACATTAATTTAATTTATGGAGATCAGCCGGTAAGTAAAAGTGGTGTACTTCACGTTTTAGTCCACAGCAGGTAATAGCCAAATATGTTTTTATGAATTTAATCCTTATCAGAAGTAGGTGGCAAGGTCTTTGGTTAAAAACTGATTTCACAAAAAAACTTTATAGTATTGCACACATATTAGTTTATAATTTGTAAGTTTAAGTTTGTTTTCTTCTTTTTCAAATTATATTCTTAATATAGACTATTGATCAACAACAAGCCCGAAGAGAGAAAGAGAGAGATAGAGTGGAAGTGTAAAAGAGAGAAACGCAGACTGTTTACTCGTCGACTTTCGTTGCTCAACTGAGCTGCATACTTGCAGTGAAATCAACGACATCCTGCATTATAGGATATCTAACAGAGGGTAGGTATAATGGAATTTGTTATGCTTTAAATAAGGATACGTCTCAAAGTAGTTTCGGCTCTCTTTAACACATGTGAACATGTTGCAAGAGGAACTGAATTAACGCCACAGAAAGCAGAAAATCAGGATCAAGAAAAACATATGCGTAAACTCTAGTGTTTGACGCGGTACTGCCTGCAGAATCCAAAGATTTTTTATACATCCTTTTTGTTGCATCTTTAAGTTTAACTTAAAATACCCAGGTAAGTTTTATTAATACCTTCAGTATTTCAAGGATATTGTGTACATATGTATTTGTGTATAAATATATATATATATATATACATCTACAAAGTTGTTTCTATTATAAAGGTTGCATTGAGGTATGCTTTCATTTTTCAAGAATGCACCTTTACAATAAACATTGAGGAAGTGCAGGGAGTCGTCAATGAGAAAATATTGAGGCAATGTTATGTATTTAACTATACGCATGCAGCTAGACACACATTGTCACATTCTTAAAATGCTTTATTTAATATTTTGAATATCAACGCCTATATGTGATAACCAAGCATTTTTCAACAAATTTTACGGAGAACATATTACGTTATTTATGTGACAATAATTGCCTTGTAATTTTTTAAGAATAATTGAAGCTCAAATGAATTTATGCAAGATGTAATACTTTTGCGCCTCTTGACAAAGGTGGCGCAAGTCAGATCAACTTTGAGGTTCTTATGAAAATTTTCTACTTCTGGTTAATTAACTTTAAAGCAGATATAAATCAAGAATTGTTTCATTTTATATATGTCAACCTATCTGAAAGTCATCTAATTCAAACTTTTTGTTGCTCATAAGGTCACACAGGAACAAATTTGTTGTTTGTACCAATATAAAATTTAAAAAAAAAAACAACTAAATACGAACGTAGACAAAATCGCCCAAAAAATAAATAAAATATCACCCAAATTTTGTATGTGCAAAATACAAAATTGAGTAATTTTTCATATGAAAAAACGTCCAAATAAATTCAGCGATTTTGCCACATTTTTTGTTTCTGAGGCATTTTTCATATTAAAAAAACACTGAATTATTTGAGACGATTTTGGGTGCATTTTCCGTTTTCAATATCTGACAAAAGTCATGAATTAGTTTTTTAGAATAACAGTTTGAATAGTTCTGTTCCCGTACTAACCCCTCAAGTTAAGTTCGAGTAAAGTTCCATCTGTAAGAGTAACTCAATTATCGTCAAAATGTGAGAATATGCAAAAAAGTACAAAAACGACTTCAAGCCAGTTTCGAGCAGAACAGTTGCTGTTGACAGCTGATTGACAATAAATTGAAGCAATTGGAAGAAGATTCGTGCTCGAAGAAATTTTTCAAGTAATGTTCAAGCTAGTTTCGGGTAATTATAAGAGAATAAAGTGATATTTAGCTTGTTCTTCTCTCTCGAGCTTGAAAAATGTGTAAGGAAACGCTTTCAAGCAACTTCAAGTTACTTGAATTGAGTACGGAAACAGACCTAATGTAAAATTTACTTCTATAGTAAGAAAGAAGAATTTGAAGTGCTCATGATCAAAAAAATCTATTTTTTTAGGACGGATCTTATGAATTATTAACAGCCACTATTCGGCTATTTCCTATTAAATTTCAGACGCATTTGTCAATTTTAAAGAAAAATAAATTTTTTCAAAACATTAAAGTTTATTATTTCAAAATATTTTCTCTGTGCCAAATCATGTTGTTGCAATAGGTCTCTCAATTCCAAAATGAAATCGCTTTATTGAAATGCAATCGGGCACTTTTGAAATGTGAAAAATCGGATCATCTTCTCCTTGACTTTTACCGCTTAGGATTGTTGCCTCGATCACATTCGACATTATCTTTTTGAGGGCAAGTCTGGCCCATTTGAAATTTTTGGCGCTAAATGCGGAACTTAAAATTAAAACTATAAGACTTGCGTTCACTTTACTACACTGCCAAAAAATATGCTAACAATTTTTCACATATTGATGGTATCACTTCCATAAGCAGCTCCAATTTGTTCCAAAACGTATCAGGTTTCACTACATTTTTATACCCCCAAGCGTACTGCGTAAGGGCAATTTGTCAGTCCGTTTATACCGCCTATAAACTGTATATCCACAAAACTTTCTTTTCCCTAGTTAAACAGTTAAACAGTAAATTCCCTAGTTAAACAGTTGTTAGGCTACGGTTAAGGACTTTAAAAATTAAGTGAAGTTTTATGTAATACGAGCCTGGCTGTTCTTAAACTTAATTTTTTTTTAAACTTATTTTTTATGTATATTTTTTTTAAAACTCAAGACTTTGTTTTATTAACTTATTTTGTTTATATTTTTTAAAAAGACTGCTAGAAGCGGCAATTTAATTTAATTTAATCTATTTTTTATTTTTTAAAAACGCTTATTTGATAAAATGTAATTTCTAAATAAATATAATTAAAAATTAAACCAATTCATAAGACAATTTTTATTGAAACAATATTCCAATTTGGATATATGCTTCATGGAGGCATGTAACCGAGTTTTAATATAAGCACCGTGGATGCATATAACCGATTTTTCATATATGCTTTCCCGCTTATAAGCAGCAAAAACAAGCAAATAGAGGTTATGCTTATAAGCGATAATTACTGTATACTTAATTATCAGTGTTTATGAAATCGATGATTACACATGAAAAGTTTTTATTCTTTGTTTAGTGACGGACAAAATGACGTGAATTATTAACAAAAATATACACCCAGAGTTTTGATTTTCAATCTTTATATCTATATATATAAAATGGAATGTGTGTTTGTTTATTTGTTTGTTTGTACCTTATAGGAGACCAAACCTCTGGACCGATCTTCCTGAAATTTTCACAGCATTTAACTGGGACTCTGGCATGATTAATAGGGTACTTTTTTTGACCACGCCCACTTTTACGCCCACTTTTTTAAAATTATGTAATGCTCCCATATAGTTTTTAACAGATTTACTTCAAATTGTATACGCATTATACTCCAGGCGAGGTAGAAATAAACTTTTCTTACGCCACGCCCCCTTTCACGCCCCATTTCACGCCAAATTTAAGTTTTAAAGTTTTTGTTCTCTGTAAAAATTTGTTCCTTCCAACGGATTATTTTTTATTTGGTAGTATATTGCTCTTAATACTGTTAACGTCGCCATATTACTATGAACCACGCCCACTTCACCGCCCCTTTTTTAAATTCAGATACTTACTTATACCACTAATAATGTATGCTATACAAAATACTTTTTTTGTAATATGTATTTACCTAAAGTTTTATATACTTTTTATCTACAGGTAAGGTAGCCATAGATTTTTTTATAACCAAATCCCCCTTTTTCGCCCCATTTTACTTTAATTATAATTAATCTGCTTTCAATCTATACATATAAAAATGAATGTCTCTCTGTCTGTTTGTTTGTTTGTGCTTTATAGGAGTCTAAACCCTTGTACCGATCTTCCTGAAACTTTCACAGAATATTACTATGACTCTGGAAGAAATAATAGGCTATATAAAGTTTTTATTGGACAAAGGGGCGTGGCACCGCCCATATAACCCAAAAGTTTAAATCGCCATATTTTGGGCATTTTTTGACCTACGTCGATGATATTTGGTACTTATGGTATTGGTATAATTAGGAATATATACCAGGATAAAAGTGGGTGGGATCACGCCCCTTTTTAGGAAAATTAAAAATCGTAATATAGTCTTAACTACTGGACTGATCGTCATTAAATTTTCACAATAGGATATTCTTACGAAATAATAAATTCTTGACTATACAAAGTTGTGAGTGGACAAAAGGGCGTGGCCTCGTCCATATAACCCAAAATTTAAAATCGTCATATCTTGCGCATTTTTTGACCAACGGCGGCAGTATTTGCTATATATGGTATTAGCATGAATAGAAATACGTACCAAAAGAAAAGTGGGCGGAGCACGCCCCTTTGTTTGCGATATATTGGAGGCTGGACCTGTTAACCGATCTTGAATTTTCACAGCGTGCAGCTTTGACTCAGGAATTCTTATTACGTGATAATATTTTTCGACCATGCACACTTCTGCACTACTTTTTTACTACGTTTATTAACGGCTTTACCTAAAATTTAAAATACATATTAATTAAAATAGTGGGGTAGCCCCATTCTCTTTCTCCCACAACTGTCTGCAAAACAGCTGATTTTGTAATATGTGTTAATTAAAATAGAGAGTAGGGTAACCCCATTCTCATTCTCCCACAACTGACTGCGAAACTGCCGATTGTGTAATTGCTGCTTTTTGATTGGTCTAAAAATAAAAAGGGGGAGCATGAAGCACATAACATGCGGTTCAGTGATGAATTCTAATTGGTTTAAAACAAAAAAAGGGGAGAAGTATTGCAATAATTAAATTAAATTTAAATAAATAAATTTTTCAAACATATAAGTACTTTAAATTTTATTTTATAACGAGGGGGTAGCGAAGCACACCGGGTTCAGCTAGTAACCTATATTATAAGACTACAATACATTACAAAATAAAAACCTAGAGGTAAATTGCATATTGAATCATGTCACCACCATGAATTAAAACTTTATCGACAGTGGGTGACATATGTATACCACCAGCCATATTTAAGTGTGAGTAAGAGAAAACACGCGTTCTATGCATAGTTCGCCCATGTATTATAAATATTTCCGCAATCGCCAAATTTAACAATTATTTTCATTTCTAAAACAGAATTTTCCGAGAAACGAGTGAAATTGCATTATTAATTAATAAAAATTTAGTTAAAAATTTATTTTTAGATAGTTTTTCATTTAAAAAAAAACAATTTTGTCGCAAGTTGCTGCAGACTGAATTGGTATCATTGTCTTTGTAACAGATTCTAGTTATCGCTACGTTGATTTGATCATTTATGCAAATGATTTGAAAATATACAGAACAATAGATGCTAAAGACAATTCAGATCTACTCCAGCTTTAAAATCCTTTGAAGTTTGGTGTTGTAAACATAATATGTTTCTAAATCCAGGTAAATACTAAACTATGACCTTTTCGCGAAAAAGGATTAGTTTCATTTTTGATTATAAGATCAAAGATACGGCTTTAAATAGTGTAGATTCTGTCAAAGACCTTGGTATATGCATGGATTCTAAGCTATCGTTTAGCGTTCATATTGATAACATTTGTAAATCTTCCTTGCTCGGGGTTTATAAAACGCTGGACCAAAGAATTTAATTGTATGATTACAACTACAACGCTGTATTATTCTATTATGCGTCCTCACTTGGAGTATGCAAGTCAAGTTGCAATGCACATGTTGAACGAATAGAAATAATTCAAAAAATTTTGTTCGGTTTGCTCTAAGGGGCTTAATTGAAACTGATGATTCACCAGAACTCCTAACTCTTATAAATTTTAACAGTAACCGTAGAAGCAGTACAAACCTTAACAAAGATTTCTGATGAAGCCTGTAGCAGAGCCGAAATTGCAATAAAATCAGCTAGTGATGTTTTCCTTTTCATATTGAAAATGTTGTTGTTGTTGTTGTTTGGAAAAATTCGTTAGAGCAATTAACTGTTCTAACCTGACCTTAAGCTCAATAAACGATTTTAAACTATCAAGCAACTAGAATTTGTATTTAAAACCAAGTATGATTTAAACTATCAAACATTTAGAATTTGTTTTTAAATCATAGAAAATCAACATAACAAATAACAAGGTCATATAGAAAACGCTAACAATTTCATTTACTTACCTTTTAGTAGAACAAATCATATGGCTACTGCTCCTTTAAATCGCATAAGTACCTTTGTTAACAACTGTAGCTTTTTGGATGTTAGATTGAAAACTAATGTATGATTAGATCTATGTAAACGCATGGTTAGTTGTTATGTCTTGTGTTGTCCCTGAGCCCAACCCAAATTATGGTGAGTAAATTTTTCCCACTTAAGATAATTTTGGACTTTAACGATTGCAATTATTGTCATTATATAGTTTCACTCTTTGTTATATTATTTAAATATTTAAATACTTTACTTAACTTTACTTTCAAATACTTGTTAAAATATTTATTGAGAAATTTTTTGAAAATTATTTGAGATATTCCAAAATTATAAAACACAATTTTCATTACGATAAAAATATTGTTAACAATAACATATCAACAATAACATAATAACATATTAACAAATTGTTAATATTAACTATTTTGCTAATGTGATGAGCTTAGTTAAGCTGCCAGAATAATGCTGTAATCTGTCATAAACAAATTTGTAAGGAAAATAGCTTTTAAATATGCAGCAGAATACGAAACCTTAACAAATTATTAATATTAACTATTTTGTTAATGTGGTGGGTTAGTTAAGCTACCAGAATAGGGCTGTTAGTCCATTCTTACAAACATGTTCATCGTTTCGCCGTTTTATACAAAATTTTCCAAAAGTTTCTAAAGCATTATCAAACTAAATGGAAATGGCTTTCAGAAGAACAATCGGTTTTTAATAATTTTAAGATTCTTTTGTCTTAACCACCAATTTTATGTCAACTGAATGAAAATCAACTATTTATCCTCAAAACGGATGATAGAAACTATACTTTAGAAGCAGTTCTACTGCAGGGGGAGAAAAAAGCAGCGCATCCCATTGAATATGCAAGTCGCTTGTTGTTCCCATGAAAGAAATTATTCAACAACAGAACGTTAAGCACTTGCTGTAGAATGGGCTATTCAGAAGTGTCGCGGTTATGTTGAAGGATCTGAAATATCTGTTCGTACAGATCACCAACCTTTAAAATGGCTTCTCTCATTAAAATCACCAACTTTCAGATTAGCCCTATGGGCATTTATGTTACAAATTTATAACATTCACTTAAATATAAACCAGGTAGACATTTTTTCGCATACGGACATTTCCAGAAAAAAGTCTACCGTGACCAAAAAATTAACAGTTGTTAAAAACTTATTATTTTATTATATCATTTAAGAGAAACATTATTCAAAACAATTTTAATAGTTTTAGCAATTTCGAAAAAAATTCATTAACCCTCATAATTAAATCGTCTGCACGGCTTCGCTGATATTTAATCTATCGAGCGAAAGTAGTTAAACAGTGCATGTTTTAAGCTGACCTTAATAGTAATACTTTTCAAATAATTGCGTAAAGAATTCCAAAGTCTTATGGTGCTAATGAAAAATAACCTACTGCTGTTGAGATAGTTGTGTCTAGGAACAATGAAGTTAACTGATCGTGCAGATTGAAAAAACTGTAGCTTATCATATTGACATTGAGAATAAATGAGTCTATGTAAAAAGATAATATTTCGCAGATTTAAATAATGTTCTAAACTGCAGTCAAGAATATCCTTACTTTGTACAGAAATATGGTCAAATCTATTGATTTTATAAACATATCTTGCAGCACTGTTAAAAGCCATTTGAAGCTTATGCTGGGAATGAGAATCCAGCTTACTATAAACGACGTCTGCAAAAGTTATGTGTGGCATTATTAGCTGCATTACCAGCCTTCTTCGAGTTTCAAGCGGAGTAAAGTCAGAAGATGCACGTAAATACCGTAAAGTTCCATATATTTTACCTGATGTATAGTTAATGTGGTCAGTGCAAGTGCGTTTAAAATTTATTATAAAACCGAGATATTTTACTTTGTTCACAAAATCCAGCTGATCAAATCTTATTATTAAAGATGGAAGATCAAGAAAACAAGAATCATTCCTTGCAATCAGCAGAACTTTAGATTTTAAAGGATTTATTAAAAAAAAGTTAGAAACTGCGCACGTATTAAGCAAAGACAGGTCATGGTTAAGTCTATAGCCTAAGTCCTCTAAGAGTCCAGTAGTTTGTGAGAGGTACAGCTGAACATCATCAGCATAAGCGTGAATATGAGCATATTTACAGACCGAAAAAATGTCGTTTAAAAAAATGGAGAAAAGAAGGGGGCCCAAAATCGACCCTTGGGGAAAACCGGCGGAAACTATTTGTAAGGATGAACAGTTATTGCCAACTTTTACTCGCTGCATTCTATTTTCTAAGTAGTTAGATAACAGTTTAGATAGATTAACAGTTTTTAATTTTTAGCAGTAGATTAACAGTTTAAAAAAACTTTTAAGTTTATTGCAAAGTATATTGTGATTTGCAGAATCAAATGCTTTGGAAAAGTCAATAAGGCAAAGAAGAGTTACCTGGTTGTTATCATATGCTATTCGAATGTCATCCATTACTTTCACAGCTGCCTTGGCCAGACCGTAAGCCAGACTGCAATGGCGACAAAAGATGATTCGCCTCTAAGTGTTCCGAGATTTGTGATTACAAGTGAGAACAGTGATTAAGTGTATGAATGAGGGGTGCTAAGATAAAATTAATTATTAATTTTAGAAATTTAATAGGCATTTCATCATTCCCTACTGCAATCCCTACTACAATCAAACCCTTTTAATTACTTAATTACTTAACTACCTAATTACTTAAATACCCAATTAAACTACAATGGAAATTTTAGTAACGTAACGCCAGATCAAAAATCCTAATAAAACAAAAAAACCAGAAAAGATTTTTCAATTTGATCACTTGAAAAACTTATATAAACTTATGTTATTTTAAAATCTTCTAAAAAAGGTTTTATACTTTTAGGCTTGCCCAATTCAAAGAGTTTTTCAAATTTTGTAATTCAAGTCAGAAAGCACTTCCGTTTTTTGTAACGTAACGGAAACACATATTTTTGCTTATATCTTTAGATCCTCAGGGTTAATTGTTGTCATTGTTGTAATTTTTACTTAATATAGTGCTATTTAATTACTACGCAAATATAAAAAACTTGTTAAAAATTAGACTTTAACATTCTATTTTTTTAATATTTATTCGTACAAATCGTCCATAACACCAGTTTGGAAATGCCCATATATATTTTCGCGGCCACCAGATAAAAATCAAATAGAAGATGCAGATATCAAGAAGTAATAAATTCACAACATATGATTTACGAAATTATTAAAATTACTGCTACATCATCGGGACGATTTACTGTAGCAAAGGTTGAGTTTGTAACGATTGCAGTTATTGTTATTATATAGTTTCACTCTTTGTCATATTATTTAAATATTTAAATAATTTACTTAACTTAAAGTTTTTCTTAAAGTTTTTAAACTATCAAACAACTAGAATTTGTATTTAAAATCAAGTATGATTTAAACTATCAAACATTTAGAATTTGTATTTAAATCATATAAAGTCAACATAATTTACTTAACTTTACTTTAAAATACTTTTTAAAATAAAGTTAAATAACAGTTTCAATGAAAATTGTTTGAGATACATATATCAAAATTATAAAACACAATTTTCATTACGATAAAAGTATTGAATCAAAAAACATACAAGTACTAGCTGAAACCCGGTGCGTTCCTGCCGCTCCCTTGAATGTCGAATTGAGGTCGAATACTGAATTCTGATGCTGAACGACCTATAAATCCACAAATTTGGGTTGTATGTCCCTTATCCAACGCCCATAAAAAGTTACCAATTAAACTGCATTTGTAAATTTAGTCTGAATACTAAATTCTGACGCTGTGCGACCTATAACTCCAAAGCTATTCGATAGCACAAATTTGGGTTGCGTGGGAGGTGTAACGTCCCCTTTTTCAACGCCCTTCAAATGTAATCAATGAAACTGAATGTGTACATTGAGGTCGAATACTGAATTCCAAAACAGTGCGATCTTTAATTCCAAAGCTATTCAATATCGAAAATTTTGGTAGTATGGGAGGGTCCTCGCCCCCCTTTTCAACGCTCATAAAATAAAATCAATAAAACTGCATGTGTAAATCTAGGTCGAATACTGAATTCCGACGCTGTGCGACCTATATTTCCAAAGCTATACGCTATAGCAAAATTTATGTTGTATTGGATGTGCTACGCTCTTTGCCCAACGTTCATAAAATGTATCCATAAAATTCCCACGCTGTGCTATATAAAGGGTGTCCCAACAAGAACGCAATTTTTAAATTTGGCGCCATTCGAAGTGTTATTGTTTGACATTTGAACAATCGTTATTGTTTGCTAGTTTGCGCTACACGAATGAACAACGCATTCTCATTGTGAAATTGTTTTACTAAAATGGTGAAAGTTTTGCGGCTTCAGTTCGCAAATTGCGATCAATTTGGGGTCACAATAATGCTCCAAAAGAGTCAACTGTAAAGAGATTAATGGATAAATTTGCCGAAACTGGGTCTGTTAGTGATGTAAAGACAACAACGCGCCTTCGACCAGGTCGATCGACCGAAAATGTCGCAGCTGTACGTGATGATGTCGCTTAAACTCCATCCACCTCAATTCGACATCGAGCTCAGCAAATTGGTGTCTCCAAATCCACTATGCAGCGAATTTTGACGAAAGATTTGCATCTTCATGCATACAAAGTTCAATTGACTCAGGAACTGAAGCCAGCTGACGGGAGCGAAGGGAGTTCGTTAATTGGGTATTGGAGAGACAACATGAAAATGCTGATTTTGCCGCTAAAATCATCTTCAGTGACGAGGCCCATTTCCATCTTGATGGCTTCGTGAATAGGCAGAATTGTCGCATTTGGGGTGAGGAAAATCCTCGAGTGATTCACGAGAAGCAAATGCATCCTCAACGTGTCATTGTGTGGTGTGGTTTTTGGGCTGGAGAAATCATTGGACCTTTTCATTATGAAAATGAGGCAGATCAAGCGCAAACAGTCAATGGAGTTCGGTATCGTGAAATGATAACCAGTTTTTTCTTGCCTAGAATTGAAGAAATGAATGTGGAGGGCATGTGGTTCCAACAAGACGGCGCCACATGTCATACAGCCAGAGAAACAATTCAATTGCTGCATCAGTCATTTCCCGGTCGTGTTATTTCGCGTTTTGGAGATCAGAATTGGCCGCCTAGATCGTGCGATTTAACACCATTAGATTTTTTTTCTTTTGGGTTTTTTGAAGTCGATGGTTTACGCGAATAAGCCGACGACGACTCAAGCCTCAAGACGACTCAAGAAAATTTCATTAAAAGATCGCGTGTATGCCAGCAAAGCCGCGGCGGCCATCTGCACGATATATTGTTCCATACATAACCTCATTCTGTCTACTTTACGATGTAATAAAGTTTCACGATTTTTTTTTAAATATCTGTGTTTTATTTAAAATTTAAAAATTGCGCTCTTGTTGGGACACCCTTTATAACTTCAAAGCTATTCGATATTATATATTTGGGTGTTATACCCCTTTACAAACGCTTTAAAATTTTTTCAACTCTTTGAGTTGAATACTGAATTCCAAATCTGTGCGACCTATAACTCCAAAGCTATTCGATAGCACAAATTTGGGTTGTAAGGGAGGTATCAAGTCTCCTTTTTCAACGCCCTTAAAATGTAGATAATGAAACTGCATGTGTACATTGAGGTCGAATACTGAATTCCAAAACTGTGCGATCTATAACTCCAAGGCTATTCGATATCGAAAATTTGCGTTAAATGGGAGGAGCCACGTCCCCTTTAAGAACGCTTTAAAATGTTATCAGTAAAGCTGCATGTGAATATGAAGTCGAGTTCTAAATTCCAAATCTGTGCGTTCTGTAACTCCTAAGTTACTTGACACCGAATATTTGAATTAAAAAGCGGTGCCACTCCCCCTTGACAAACACCCATAAAATTTAATCAATGAAAGTATTCAGTAAAACTACATGCATAGATTGGGGTCGGATACTGCATTCCCACGCGGTGCGATCTATAACTCCAAATATATGGGAGTGCTATTCCCCCTTGTCCTACGCCCAAAAAATGTTATCAGTGAAACTGCATGTGCAAATTGAGGTCGAATACTGAATTCCGAGGCGACCTATAACTCTAAAGCTATTCGATAGCACAAATTAAGGTTGCATTGGAGGTGCCATAGCACATTTTTTAACGCCCATAAAATCTAATCAATGAAACTGCATGTGTACATTGAGGTGGCATACTGAATTCTGACGCTGTGCGACCTTTAGGTGCCACTCCCCCTTGACAAACACCCATAAAATTTAATCAATGAAACGGCATGTGTACATTTAGGTCGAATACTGAATTCCGACGCTTTGCGACAAATAACTCAATAGCTATTCGATATCGCAAATTTGGGTTGTATGAGAGGTGCCACTCTCTCTTGTCCAACGCCAAAAATATTACCAATGAAAGTGCATGTGTAAATTTGGATTGAATACTGAATTCGACGCTGTGCAACCTATAAATTCAAAGCTATTCGATAGCTGTAAACTGTGCGACCTTCAACTTGAAAGCTATTAGATATCGTTAATTTGGGTTAAATGGGAGGTGCCACGCCCCCTTTAAATATGCTCATAAAACAAAATCAGTGAAACTGCATGTGTACGTTGAAGTCGAATACTGAATTCCGACGCTGTACGCATTTATAGATTGAGGTCGAATACTGAATTTCATAGCTGCGCAACCTTTATCTCCATACACTCACAGAACTAAACCCATTGCCGCAACCGAATAATTGCCCTACTAACTTTGTCGATTGTAGGCAATTTTGTAAATGCATTTGCCACAATCGTTAATTTCCCAATTGATCTAATTGCGTCAATCCGTTGCGAGAACGGAACTGCAGACAAGTTTTTGAGCCATTCGGTTGTGCACAACGAACTGTTTATCGCAGTTACCAGAACTCGGTTATATGAACCTAGCAAGTGTGAAAAACAAACGATGAATATAAGCATGCTTTGTTGTTTTTAATTTTGCACATTTGCATCTTTTTAAGAAGAAATAAATTAGATTTATGTAAGCTGCACAAGTTGTATTTATTAAATACTGAATAAAAATATATTTTCTTTCATTTATTTCTTCACTTTGAACACTTAACCAATCACTTGCAGCGAGAATACCAACCAAATCATCAACAAAGAAGGCGCGACGAACAACATAGCGAGTGTAAAAAACAAACGACGGAAAAAAGGATTTCTTTATTTTTTATTGCACATTTGCAGTTATTTACGAAGAAATGAATTTAAATAATTTAAACTGCACAAGTTATATTAAATAAATATTCGATAAAATATATTTTTTAATTAATTTATTTACCTTAAAACACTTAAACAACTTGCAGCGGGAAAACCGTCTAAAAATCGACCGAATATTGAACAAAGGAGGAACGAGCAACACAGCGAGCGTGAAAAAAGCGACGGTTGTGGTTAAGGTGACCACGTATAAATTATTTTTATTGACTATTCGTCTGTTGCAATTGACTTTGATGGCGGTGCAACTGAATATTGAAACATCGTTGAAATTCGGTGGTAACGTAAGAACAGTTCTATTGACAGAATAAATAATGCGGATGTTTCAACTACTCCTTTTATATATAAATCTTTAATTGTACTGGTCAGTTGTTTTGGATAAATTGAAATTGCTTAGATGGAAAGTAATTTGAAATGACAAATTCCATTCAGATCTTGCAACTAAAGGATAAATATTGAATTTTAACCGAATTGTTATTTAGGCATGAAGTTACAATAATAAAATAAGCATTTACGTCAACCGAAAGTCGATTATGCTTATTTAATTACCGTAAAATAAACAGTGTTTTGATTGAAACAATTACTTTGAGTACCCCAGTTAAAATGTATTTACTGCAACCAAACGCCAACAAATTATTTTTGTGAGTGTAGCTATTCAATATCGCAAAATTTTGTTGTATGGTAGGTGCCACTAATTCCTTGCAATCAGCAGAACTTTAGATTTTAAATGATTTATTAAAAAAAAGTTAGAAACTGCGCACGTATTAAGCAAAGACAGGTCATGGTTAAGTCTATAGCCTAAGTCCTCTAAGAGTCCAGTAGTTTGTGAGAGGTACAGCTGAACATCATCAGCATAAGCGTGAATATGAGCATATTTACAGACCGAAAAAATGTCGTTTAAAAAAATGGAGAAAAGAAGGGGGCCCAAAATCGACCCTTGGGGAAAACCGGCGGAAACTATTTGTAAGGATGAACAGTTATTGCCAACTTTTACTCGCTGCATTCTATTTTCTAAGTAGTTAGATAACAGTTTAGATAGATTAACAGTTTTTAATTTTTAGCAGTAGATTAACAGTTTAAAAAAACTTTTAAGTTTATTGCAAAGTATATTGTGATTTGCAGAATCAAATGCTTTGGAAAAGTCAATAAGGCAAAGAAGAGTTACCTGGTTGTTATCATATGCTATTCGAATGTCATCCATTACTTTCACAGCTGCCTTGGCCAGACCGTAAGCCAGACTGCAATGGCGACAAAAGATGATTCGCCTCTAAGTGTTCCGAGATTTGTGATTACAAGTGAGAACAGTGATTAAGTGTATGAATGAGGGGTGCTAAGATAAAATTAATTATTAATTTTAGAAATTTAATAGGCATTTCATCATTCCCTACTGCAATCCCTACTACAATCAAACCCTTTTAATTACTTAATTACTTAACTACCTAATTACTTAAATACCCAATTAAACTACAATGGAAATTTTAGTAACGTAACGCCAGATCAAAAATCCTAATAAAACAAAAAAACCAGAAAAGATTTTTCAATTTGATCACTTGAAAAACTTATATAAACTTATGTTATTTTAAAATCTTCTAAAAAAGGTTTTATACTTTTAGGCTTGCCCAATTCAAAGAGTTTTTCAAATTTTGTAATTCAAGTCAGAAAGCACTTCCGTTTTTTGTAACGTAACGGAAACACATATTTTTGCTTATATCTTTAGATCCTCAGGGTTAATTGTTGTCATTGTTGTAATTTTTACTTAATATAGTGCTATTTAATTACTACGCAAATATAAAAAACTTGTTAAAAATTAGACTTTAACATTCTATTTTTTTAATATTTATTCGTACAAATCGTCCATAACACCAGTTTGGAAATGCCCATATATATTTTCGCGGCCACCAGATAAAAATCAAATAGAAGATGCAGATATCAAGAAGTAATAAATTCACAACATATGATTTACGAAATTATTAAAATTACTGCTACATCATCGGGACGATTTACTGTAGCAAAGGTTGAGTTTGTAACGATTGCAGTTATTGTTATTATATAGTTTCACTCTTTGTCATATTATTTAAATATTTAAATAATTTACTTAACTTAAAGTTTTTCTTAAAGTTTTTAAACTATCAAACAACTAGAATTTGTATTTAAAATCAAGTATGATTTAAACTATCAAACATTTAGAATTTGTATTTAAATCATATAAAGTCAACATAATTTACTTAACTTTACTTTAAAATACTTTTTAAAATAAAGTTAAATAACAGTTTCAATGAAAATTGTTTGAGATACATATATCAAAATTATAAAACACAATTTTCATTACGATAAAAGTATTGAATCAAAAAACATACAAGTACTAGCTGAAACCCGGTGCGTTCCTGCCGCTCCCTTGAATGTCGAATTGAGGTCGAATACTGAATTCTGATGCTGAACGACCTATAAATCCACAAATTTGGGTTGTATGTCCCTTATCCAACGCCCATAAAAAGTTACCAATTAAACTGCATTTGTAAATTTAGTCTGAATACTAAATTCTGACGCTGTGCGACCTATAACTCCAAAGCTATTCGATAGCACAAATTTGGGTTGCGTGGGAGGTGTAACGTCCCCTTTTTCAACGCCCTTCAAATGTAATCAATGAAACTGAATGTGTACATTGAGGTCGAATACTGAATTCCAAAACAGTGCGATCTTTAATTCCAAAGCTATTCAATATCGAAAATTTTGGTAGTATGGGAGGGTCCTCGCCCCCCTTTTCAACGCTCATAAAATAAAATCAATAAAACTGCATGTGTAAATCTAGGTCGAATACTGAATTCCGACGCTGTGCGACCTATATTTCCAAAGCTATACGCTATAGCAAAATTTATGTTGTATTGGATGTGCTACGCTCTTTGCCCAACGTTCATAAAATGTATCCATAAAATTCCCACGCTGTGCTATATAAAGGGTGTCCCAACAAGAACGCAATTTTTAAATTTGGCGCCATTCGAAGTGTTATTGTTTGACATTTGAACAATCGTTATTGTTTGCTAGTTTGCGCTACACGAATGAACAACGCATTCTCATTGTGAAATTGTTTTACTAAAATGGTGAAAGTTTTGCGGCATCAGTTCGCAAATTGCGATCAATTTGGGGTCACAATAATGCTCCAAAAGAGTCAACTGTAAAGAGATTAATGGATAAATTTGCCGAAACTGGGTCTGTTAGTGATGTAAAGACAACAACGCGCCTTCGACCAGGTCGATCGACCGAAAATGTCGCAGCTGTACGTGATGATGTCGCTTAAACTCCATCCACCTCAATTCGACATCGAGCTCAGCAAATTGGTGTCTCCAAATCCACTATGCAGCGAATTTTGACGAAAGATTTGCATCTTCATGCATACAAAGTTCAATTGACTCAGGAACTGAAGCCAGCTGACGGGAGCGAAGGGAGTTCGTTAATTGGGTATTGGAGAGACAACATGAAAATGCTGATTTTGCCGCTAAAATCATCTTCAGTGACGAGGCCCATTTCCATCTTGATGGCTTCGTGAATAGGCAGAATTGTCGCATTTGGGGTGAGGAAAATCCTCGAGTGATTCACGAGAAGCAAATGCATCCTCAACGTGTCATTGTGTGGTGTGGTTTTTGGGCTGGAGAAATCATTGGACCTTTTCATTATGAAAATGAGGCAGATCAAGCGCAAACAGTCAATGGAGTTCGGTATCGTGAAATGATAACCAGTTTTTTCTTGCCTAGAATTGAAGAAATGAATGTGGAGGGCATGTGGTTCCAACAAGACGGCGCCACATGTCATACAGCCAGAGAAACAATTCAATTGCTGCATCAGTCATTTCCCGGTCGTGTTATTTCGCGTTTTGGAGATCAGAATTGGCCGCCTAGATCGTGCGATTTAACACCATTAGATTTTTTTTCTTTTGGGTTTTTTGAAGTCGATGGTTTACGCGAATAAGCCGACGACGACTCAAGCCTCAAGACGACTCAAGAAAATTTCATTAAAAGATCGCGTGTATGCCAGCAAAGCCGCGGCGGCCATCTGCACGATATATTGTTCCATACATAACCTCATTCTGTCTACTTTACGATGTAATAAAGTTTCACGATTTTTTTTTAAATATCTGTGTTTTATTTAAAATTTAAAAATTGCGCTCTTGTTGGGACACCCTTTATAACTTCAAAGCTATTCGATATTATATATTTGGGTGTTATACCCCTTTACAAACGCTTTAAAATTTTTTCAACTCTTTGAGTTGAATACTGAATTCCAAATCTGTGCGACCTATAACTCCAAAGCTATTCGATAGCACAAATTTGGGTTGTAAGGGAGGTATCAAGTCTCCTTTTTCAACGCCCTTAAAATGTAGATAATGAAACTGCATGTGTACATTGAGGTCGAATACTGAATTCCAAAACTGTGCGATCTATAACTCCAAGGCTATTCGATATCGAAAATTTGCGTTAAATGGGAGGAGCCACGTCCCCTTTAAGAACGCTTTAAAATGTTATCAGTAAAGCTGCATGTGAATATGAAGTCGAGTTCTAAATTCCAAATCTGTGCGTTCTGTAACTCCTAAGTTACTTGACACCGAATATTTGAATTAAAAAGCGGTGCCACTCCCCCTTGACAAACACCCATAAAATTTAATCAATGAAAGTATTCAGTAAAACTACATGCATAGATTGGGGTCGGATACTGCATTCCCACGCGGTGCGATCTATAACTCCAAATATATGGGAGTGCTATTCCCCCTTGTCCTACGCCCAAAAAATGTTATCAGTGAAACTGCATGTGCAAATTGAGGTCGAATACTGAATTCCGAGGCGACCTATAACTCTAAAGCTATTCGATAGCACAAATTAAGGTTGCATTGGAGGTGCCATAGCACATTTTTTAACGCCCATAAAATCTAATCAATGAAACTGCATGTGTACATTGAGGTGGCATACTGAATTCTGACGCTGTGCGACCTTTAGGTGCCACTCCCCCTTGACAAACACCCATAAAATTTAATCAATGAAACGGCATGTGTACATTTAGGTCGAATACTGAATTCCGACGCTTTGCGACAAATAACTCAATAGCTATTCGATATCGCAAATTTGGGTTGTATGAGAGGTGCCACTCTCTCTTGTCCAACGCCAAAAATATTACCAATGAAAGTGCATGTGTAAATTTGGATTGAATACTGAATTCGACGCTGTGCAACCTATAAATTCAAAGCTATTCGATAGCTGTAAACTGTGCGACCTTCAACTTGAAAGCTATTAGATATCGTTAATTTGGGTTAAATGGGAGGTGCCACGCCCCCTTTAAATATGCTCATAAAACAAAATCAGTGAAACTGCATGTGTACGTTGAAGTCGAATACTGAATTCCGACGCTGTACGCATTTATAGATTGAGGTCGAATACTGAATTTCATAGCTGCGCAACCTTTATCTCCATACACTCACAGAACTAAACCCATTGCCGCAACCGAATAATTGCCCTACTAACTTTGTCGATTGTAGGCAATTTTGTAAATGCATTTGCCACAATCGTTAATTTCCCAATTGATCTAATTGCGTCAATCCGTTGCGAGAACGGAACTGCAGACAAGTTTTTGAGCCATTCGGTTGTGCACAACGAACTGTTTATCGCAGTTACCAGAACTCGGTTATATGAACCTAGCAAGTGTGAAAAACAAACGATGAATATAAGCATGCTTTGTTGTTTTTAATTTTGCACATTTGCATCTTTTTAAGAAGAAATAAATTAGATTTATGTAAGCTGCACAAGTTGTATTTATTAAATACTGAATAAAAATATATTTTCTTTCATTTATTTCTTCACTTTGAACACTTAACCAATCACTTGCAGCGAGAATACCAACCAAATCATCAACAAAGAAGGCGCGACGAACAACATAGCGAGTGTAAAAAACAAACGACGGAAAAAAGGATTTCTTTATTTTTTATTGCACATTTGCAGTTATTTACGAAGAAATGAATTTAAATAATTTAAACTGCACAAGTTATATTAAATAAATATTCGATAAAATATATTTTTTAATTAATTTATTTACCTTAAAACACTTAAACAGCTTGCAGCGGGAAAACCGTCTAAAAATCGACCGAATATTGAACAAAGGAGGAACGAGCAACACAGCGAGCGTGAAAAAAGCGACGGTTGTGGTTAAGGTGACCACGTATAAATTATTTTTATTGACTATTCGTCTGTTGCAATTGACTTTGATGGCGGTGCAACTGAATATTGAAACATCGTTGAAATTCGGTGGTAACGTAAGAACAGTTCTATTGACAGAATAAATAATGCGGATGTTTCAACTACTCCTTTTATATATAAATCTTTAATTGTACTGGTCAGTTGTTTTGGATAAATTGAAATTGCTTAGATGGAAAGTAATTTGAAATGACAAATTCCATTCAGATCTTGCAACTAAAGGATAAATATTGAATTTTAACCGAATTGTTATTTAGGCATGAAGTTACAATAATAAAATAAGCATTTACGTCAACCGAAAGTCGATTATGCTTATTTAATTACCGTAAAATAAACAGTGTTTTGATTGAAACAATTACTTTGAGTACCCCAGTTAAAATGTATTTACTGCAACCAAACGCCAACAAATTATTTTTGTGAGTGTAGCTATTCAATATCGCAAAATTTTGTTGTATGGTAGGTGCCACTCCCCCTTTTGCAACGCCCCAAAAAATGTTACCAATTAAACTGCATGTGTAAATTTTGGTCGAATACTGAATTTCGATGCTGTGCGACCTATAACTTCGATAGCACAAATTTGAGTTGTATGGGAGGTGCAACTTACACTTTTTTAACTCCCATAAAATGCTATCAATGAAATTGCATGTATAAATTGATGTCAAACACTAAATTTCGATGCTGTGCGACCTGTAAGTTAATAACTATTTGATGTCGCAAGTTTTGCTCTTATCGAAGGTGCCACTCCTCCTTGTTTTTTCCTTCCTGACAAAACAATTCTGGTACCCTTCTCCAGGAAAAAGAGCCTTAATCTGATAAGACCAGCCCTGTATGGAAAAGTTATTGACTTTTCAACTGAGGTCAAGTACTTAGGAGTGATTTTTGACAAGCAGCTCCGTTGGAACACCTACTTATATTCAATAAAAGGCAGGACAACACGTGCCCTTTTTGACTGTCAACGCCTCCATGGCAAAATGTGGGGCCTCAAACTGAAAATTATTTATTGGACGTTTACAACAATTGTGGGACCTATGGATACGTATGCAGCACTTGCATGGTGGCCCAAGGTCCAACAGCGCACAGCAGCTAATCAAGTGACAAAGCTGCAAAGAATGTCGTGCATTAGTATTACTGGGGCAATGAGAACGTGCCCATCTGAAGCTCTGAATGTAATAGGGCTACCCCTTTAACGATCATTATCGAAAAAGAGGCATGTCTTAGTGCACTAATAATGGAGGAAATCGGTGATTACAAGGCATGGAATTTTACGGGTCACATGAAGATACTAAAAACCTTCGAAACGTACTCCTTTTTAAAAATCCCCGACAGGATGCTGCCGAAGGTAAACTTCACAAAACGCTACAAGGTCGTTATACCCAATAAGCAACTATGAATGATAGCTTCACTGTTGATCTTGGCTCACAGATATGGTACACTGATGGGTCAATCCTCTAAAATGAAGTAACGGGAGCGGGGATATATAGTCCCAAGTTCCTAAAAGCTCTTCCAATGGGATACACGCCGACAATATTCCAGGCGGAGGTATATGCCATTGAAGTTTGTGTCAGAGAATGTCTCCGCAGAAAATTAAAGGGGCTCACATCTACATACTTTCAGATAGTTAAGCGGCTTCAAAATCCTTTTAAGCCTACGAACTTGAATCAAGACTAGGCTCCAAATGCGTAGAACTATTAAATGCGCTGGGACAAAGCAACAAAAAAGAATTATGGTGGGTTCCAGGTCACGAAGTATTCGAGGGCAATGAAAGGGCGGACTGCCTTGCCAAAAGAGGAGCGTCTCGAACTCTTATAGGACCTGAACCATTCTGTAGCTTAACAAAAGGCTACATTCTAGAAAAAATTAGAATATGGGAAGATAAGAAATTTCAGTGCCACTGGAACAACACTTATGGACAAGGCAATCTAAGACATTTTTAACTCCAAGTAAAGCAAAATCAAAAGATTTACTCAAGCTTACCAAAGCAGACCTTAGAAAACTCCAGTTTCTTCACAGGTCACTGCTCACTCAGATACCATCTTAAAAAGATGGGTCTTTCTGAATGTCCGGCAATCCACAGCCTAAGACGCCTCCATTTTGGAGGGGAAGTAGTGCCCTCATCAACAATTTGGAACACCAAGCCAGAAACAGTGCTCAGATATATAAAAAGCCTAAATCTGGAGTGTTAATTAAGGGCATGCACAATAGATCCTATGGGTCGCGGTGCACATGGGCCCACTATAAACTAACTAGCTCCTAGTTTTTTACTCCTATAAAATGCCATCAGTGAAACAACATGTATAAACTGTGGTTAAATACCGAATTTCGAGGCTATGTGACCCATAACTCCAAAGCAATATGATATCACTATCCTTTAAGTATTTTTTTTCTTTAAGTATATGAAAGTATAAAGATCACGCGTAAATGAACCACCAAAAATCTACAAATCGATGACGTATGTACAAGGACTATCGGAAAAACTTATTGGATGTAATTGCTATGACAAAAAAGAATATAAAATCGCTACACACACAGATAATAATCTTGGGCAATTTTTTAGCAATACAAAGGAAAAAATGGATTAGGATGACAAATCAAATCTAATATATAAAAAAACATGCAAGTACTACAAAGACGAAAAAACGGAGCAAAAAACAGCAAACCATTTGAGCAAAAAAACAGCATTAGCGGCCCACTGGGCAACACTTGAACACTGTCCAGACCTTGACAATGTACAAATTCTACAACAAGAGACGAATTACGCTAGACGAAACATGTTGGAAATGCTACATATTATAAACACTAGCAAATACCCGCTGCTTCGCCTGCGATAAAAATATTAAATACCATATAAAAATTTAAATCTTAAAATGAAAGTATTTAGTTGTATTAAAACAAATTCAAAATATAAAAATCATTGTGTTTGTTTTGTTTAATTATGAAAAAATGGTATATATATTAAGAAATTACTTTTTTTTTTAATTTGAATAACTTATTTTAACGGTAATTGATGACATAAATTTAATTGGCTTTCTTTTTTTTACTATTGAAAAAGTCCTGCATAACAGCGTTATAAAAAATTTGGGAAAATAATTTTTAAAATTTGTAATCAAAAATATAATTTTTTAGATATATTCTTGTATTCAATGCATTCTTGTATGGACAGTCGTTGATTAATAAAATTAATGGTAGTTTTCTTTTCTTTTCGGAAATATTTTGTACGGATATTAGGTATGTTTTAAAAAAACCTGTTATTATGACATTAAAATTCTTGCGATATCTCAAAACTATAGATTTTCTCAGTATAACTCATAAGCCTCATAATGAGAAAAAAAACGATTGAAATTTCATGTTTTGACTTAGCAAGCAAACATTTCCAAATCGATTTTCATCCAATGTTCTTTGTTTGAAAATTCAACTAAGTAAATTGGGAAAATGAGAAAAGGTTTACCGTTACCTCACCAATGCAATGTTTTATATTGTTTTAAAAAACCTCTAAAATATCCAACTTGTACTAAACAATAGGCCAAGAGTTGCTTTTGTTGTACAAATTTTTTTAATTGTAATTTTTTTAAAATTTTAATTTTCCTTATTTTTCCATATAACATAATTTACCTGCAAAAATTGTTCTATTCTGACACAATCAGTTTCTATCATGGGAAACACATACCCTCCCCCCCCTATGATTTTTTGATGAAAACTAATTTGCTTAAAATGTTGTTATATTTTTTGCAATGTGTTACAGCTTAAAAATTAATTTATGTGAAAAACAATATTCAAATTTAGCTAAAAAATAATTCTGTGAAAAATATTTAAAATATTTCAAACTATTCCAAAGTTATATACATAAATCTATGTTTTAATCTATTTCCTTATCTATATATTCATAGTTAACGTTATAGTTATAGTAGAATTTGTCCTGACCCAATTCAATGAATTTTTTATGATCGTTTTATGAATTTGTAAAAGTGTAAATTGACCTTCAAACAAAACACATGCTAGACGTTTCAGTTTGAAACATCAATGCATGACGATCAGAATTTTCTGATATATATACAGCATTCTTTTTGATAGTATTGCCCGGCAGACGTTGTCCTGACGCAGACCACCTTACTGCTATATACGAACTTTCATGCTGTTCGGAAAAAAAAATTTATATATTCGCCATTTTTAGTACAGTTGTCGAAAGTAGCCGTATGAACTAAATTATCAAATTTTAGTCTAATACGACGAAAACCGTTCGAAATATACCATTTTCGTTTAATTCTGGGAGGTAATGGGGGTGTTGCAAAATTTTTTCACTTAAACCATCTCATATTCGAAACAATAGAATGCCAGAATTTCAGCCCAATTGAGCTTAAACCTAGTGCGCTTTGCTTTACTCCAAGCTTATCTCCCGAAAAGTGGACTTAACTAAAGTGGGTCATGCCCATTTTTAGTAAAGTTAGCTAACGTAAACATACAACGTAGATTACTAAATTCTAGTCTAATACGACCAAAATTGTCTGAAATATAGCATTTTTTGCCAAAAGTGGGCATGAAAAGTAGACGTGGCAAATATAGCATAGCATATTACGACAAAGTTGGATTAACAAATCGTTTGAAACCTATATAGTGTTAATCGGTTCAGTAGTTCTTGCGTGATTGTCAAACATCTGTGCAGTGTCACAACGCTTTTATGTATTTGTATAGATAGACTAACACAATCTCAAGTGGGGAAAAGCTGCCCTGCAAAAAATCGCTTACCAATTTTACTAACACTAATAAAAAATTTCAACGTTTAACTAATACATTAAAATAAAATTTTCACCTCTCATTATTTTGAAAAAGACAACTACAGTTTTTTTATTTTTCATAAAGTAGTCTTTCACTTTATTGTTAAAAAAAATTTCCTGTGTTTTGAAAAAAGTGAACAAAATTTTTTTTTAAATATTAATAAAAAAATTAGTAAAAAATAATTAGCTCGAAAAGTATTCACTAATAAAACTCGAAAAAGTAATGAAAAAACATAGGCTTGAAACCATTTAAAAGCTCCTCCCGAGTCTTGTGTACGATTCTCGGGGCAGGTGTGCAACACAACAATGGCAAAAACAGTTGCCTAAAATGCTTTCAAGAAGGTATTTTCATCACACAAGCTTTTCATTGCAAGTTGGTGAGCCGAGGAAGTTGGACCATCATGTAGAGATAAAAAAATTAATTTTTTACTTTGGCATATATAAGATTGTTGTGCAATTTTATGTTTTAACTTTCCGTATGAAAATATTTTATTATTTTGTAGATTTATTTTAATATAAATTTGCCTATTGAATTACATTTAAAAAAAAAATTTTAATTTTGTGTAATTGAAAAAAAAAATTTAAACTAATAAAAATTACAAACATTAATCTGGGAATGTTTTTTGAGTTTTGATTTCGTTACTTGGCAATGAGCGATATTCATATTGAGAGTACGATATTCACCACCCTAATGACGTGTGCGAAAAAGACGACTGTGTACTTGAAGCTCTTGTTGGAGGCAGATAGAAAGTCTCATGTATATTCACACCGACGGGGAACTTTCGGTTTATTTTTTCCCGATGTTCTTACAAAATTAGCTGGTAAGATCCAGAAAGATTAACTGGTAATTAACCGGGTAGCTACCAGTAGCCTTTTTTGCTGGGTGGCTGGCAAGGCTGCAAAACATACTTAATGCTTATAACTAAATGCTGACAACTATCTTCAAAACATTTGCAAAGAAAATAAATCAACTCTGTATGAAAGCAAGAATCTCCCTGAAAGTAAAGCTGTATTCACTGATGACCTTCAGCATGTTTTGCAATTTTTTTTTATATGAAGTTTTCGCTCAGTAACACGTTAAATCACAAAAACGATTTTAAAAAAAAAATTTTTCTTTAAAATTAATAAATTTTTATAAATTTTTTTTTAAAACGTATTGGACCACATAGAAAATTTTTAAAAACATGTTACATATTTATACAAATTTAGATATAATACGAAAAAATAAAAATTATGTATTCTCCATAAACAAGTCTGTTATGAAATTTTTTAAATCTGCACTACCTGTCTCGTGCGAGCCACACAGAGCACTGCACAATGGAATGATTGGTACAAACTAGAGGGAATAAATTATTTTGATAACGTTCTTAGTGCTTTAGGCACAGAAAAGTACAAAAAAGAGGGTTTTAAATATTAAGACAAGTGGGAGTGACACCTCCCATACAAATGATCTTATTTTTCGCAATATTTCAAAAACCAGTAAAGCCATGACAACATAAACTTAGGCAGTCATCGAGTGCATAATTTAAAGGAAATGTAAGAAAAATAAGGCGTGATTGGCAAGTGGGAGTGGCACCTCCCATACAAATGGATCACATTTTTCGCAATATATTGAGAAACAGTAATGCCACAAAACCAAATCTTTGAAAAATATCAAAGTACGCTATTTAAAGGACACGTGCTAATATAAAAAAGGACAATCTCTTACTTTTTCTATAGATATTGCGACAAATGTGTTTCAGTTGTATTGGACGTGCCACGCCTACTTGTCGAATCATACCTAAATTTGGCACATATCCTCCAAATGACGTATTTGATGATTGCCTAAGTTGTTTTTATAGCATTACTGATTCTTTGGATATTGCGCAAAATGTGATCTATTTGTATGGGAGGTGCCACTCCCACTTGTCCAATCACGCCTTCTTTTGACACATTTCCTTTAAATGATGCACTCGATGACTGCCTAAGTTTATCTGGAAGTCATGGATTTACTGGTTTTTCAAAAAATTTCGAAAAATAAGATCCATTTGTATGGGAGGTGCCACGCCCACTTGTCCAAATATTTAAAAACCATTTTTGTTCTTTTCTGTGCTTAAAGCACTAAAAGCATCATCAAAATCTAAAAAACCATTTTTTGTACTTTTCTGTGCTTAAAGCACGTCATCAAAATAAATTTCCTCTTGTTTGTACCAATCATTCCATTGTGCAGTGCTCTGTGTGGCTCGCACAAGACAGGTAGTGCAGATTTAAAACATTTCATAACAGACTTGTTTATGGTGAATACATCATTTTCTTTTTTTGTATTATTTCTAAATTTGTATAAATATATATTTTTTTAAAAATTTTCTTCGTGGTCCAGAACATTTTTTTAAAAAAATTTATAAAAAACTTATTAATTTTTAAGAAAAAAAAATTTTTTTTTAAAAAAATTCTTTTTGTAATTTAACGTGTATTAATAGTATTTGACCTAAAAATCAAGAAATTTTAACAAGCCTTTACTTAGCAAAATTAATTTTACTAAAACAGTGGCCAAATCTAAATCCTTTGTAACTCATTAAAAAAAAACTTTAAAAAAAATTTCAATTTATTTTTTCATATACACTTCAATAATATCCATATAAGATATAAAAATTACGACTTCTTGTTTTAGATGGCTTGTTTCACGAATTTTCACTCATTATAAACATGAGCTGATGGCTTTTGCAGCTAGTTCTTGTTACTTTTAATTAGTCTTACAATTAATTTGAAAGATAAATAAACAGCAATAATTATAAAATATTACATACTTAAACTTGTATTTCATGTAAATAATATTTTACCAATTTGTATATTGATTATAATAATATTAAGTTCTTGTATACTTTCGACATCTTAAAGTTGGTAGTTGATCCTTACGCTTCGATAAAAAATAAATGCCATAAAAATAGTCTTAACAAGCAGCTGTTTAAATTCCGACAAAAGATGAAGAGTACAAAATTAATAAACGAAATGAAGTAAAGAAATAAAGTTTGTATTTTAATGAAGTGAACTGCAAAAGAAACTGTCCTTGTCCTTGTCCCCGACTTTATTGTCGCCATCAAAAACGAAAAATACCTTTACAAAGGGGTGCTCTGGCCTATGTGAGAATGTGTTGTGTTTACTTCCCTTGCTGCCATTACAAATGGGCTGTAATTCTTTCTTGTCGTTGCGCATGCGTGCACACCTTGAGGGTTTGTTTCACATCAATTACCTTGAGTTATTTTGTGAAGCTCTTTTTTTTGCAGCTTATGCAGACGTTACTTCGAAAATATTATAAAACTCACAACACTAGCAACAAGAAAGAAAAGTCGTTAAATCTACAAATGTTTACCTGAATGAGGCTTGATGTCCTCTTTAAGGATAACAGAAATGCTTTTACATTTACAAGGCAAAATTTAAATAATGTTACATAAGGTTACATCAGACATTAAGAACGAACGCAAGATGGACAAGAAAATACTTTGGCCTAAAGACTTGATTGACAATATGCATCTGAGTATGTGAAGAAGCGCTCAATATCGGAATCATTGAACTAATGTAGAGAATAGGTATTTCTAGTAAACTGGATGTTATTTTCTGTCTTTGCTGTTTGAAATTATATACTATGAAGAAGGCAAGAAATGTGTAATTAGAAAAGGTGCTACAAAAGTATCTTTATAGGGAAAATTAAGTTATGCTTATGCAGGACATACGCCGTATTTCCGTTAAGTTTGAAAAATTAGTATGCAAATTAATGCAAAGGGGACAAAATGGACGAAAAGAACACGTTGCATTGAGCAATGATTCAATGAAGGTTTTTTTCATTTTTACTAATGATAAGAAACTGGATAAGCATAATTTAACAGTCATACAAGTATGCCTACACCATTTTGTACGAAATGGAAGAGTAAAGAGGAATATCGCGTTTTTGGAATCATCAAAATATTGTTAGGTCATTTTGTTTTATCTTTCACTTGAACTATTTGTAGAGATAAGAATTTCTTCCTGAAACGGAATGAGTATATTTTCAAACAAACGAGATAAGGTATCCTATCCTAATAGTTGGGTTATATCCCTTATATTGTTTTATATTAAAACTTACTATTGGCTCAATCATAAAAGTGTTTCAAAACAGATCTAGATTCACTTACACAATGATGATTGTAAAAATTATGGTAGTAGTATAATAAGGCGAACTAAGCATACAAAACTACTGCTGATTGATTACCAACACCACACAGTCTGCGCATACAACGTGAATGAGCCCACAAACAGTTTCTGCAAAAATTTAATAGTATCAGCTATTGTTATTCACCGATCATGTCTAAATTTACATTCACGCGTAACCAATCAATATTATTTTCTCTACTTAATACTCACATATTTTGACTATTGTTTCTTACTCAAAATCTTCCATCCTATTTCCTTGTCTTTGGGGTGGCGGAAATTTGGTGAGAATTCAAAGATGTGGAAATTTCTGACAATATTTCTTACTTCTAGCTCAACCAGGCACAAAAAGGCGTAATCTGATCGCTCTTTAAAAATTTAACTTGTTTTTTTTTATTGCCCAACAATATTTTGTAAGAACCACACTATATTTCAAATAAAGAAAAACACAAATACTAATTTCAATATAAACATATTATTATTAACCCTTAAATAGCACACATCACCTGAGCCACCTTTAATTATACATTGGTTGTGTTTAATTGTTCATAATTTAGCAGCAACTAAAGGAAAAATTTGACTTTTCATAGAGTGTTAAGTAGGAGATTTGACGCGAAATCCGTTGATGCAAATGTTTTTTTTAGAAAATATTTTTTTCTGAAAACTCGCCTTTTATAAAAAGACATTTTAAGAAAAATAAAGTTTTTTAAAGCATAAAATAAAAAAGCAATACACATAAATAAAAAAGTAATACATAGAGTATATCGTTTGAAATGCTCTCCTTTAAGGGGAAAACAAAATTAATCTAACTATTTTTCAGCATGTCTCAAGTTAGCCTAATAATGCTAGTTGAGAAATGTTTCTGTAGCAAATAATGGTTAATTAAAACAAAACATTTTTTATTTATTGTAAAAAAGTTCATTAAAGTGTCTCTTATGAATGCCATCTATTTTATTTTTAATTCAAGGTGGTTGTCCCACATAAGGCGGCTTAACCCCTTGAGACCGAAGCCAAGACAGTTAGTTATATAGAAAAAAATACTTTGCATTCGGGTGTTCAAATTAAGAAAAAAAATTAGGTTTGAAAAAGTTGGGGAGCCCTATAATAGCCCCATTTAGTTTTTCATATATGACCCGATCAGTCAGTCTATAGTAAAACTTTACTGATTTTTTTAGCTGTAGTATGTGATGGGTGTCGACGTATTTTTAATAATATATTAAAAGCAGTTTATGTGTTTGATGCAATTTAATTCCAAATTTAGAAAATTATATATAAATATTACAGATTGATACTGAAATTTTAGTTCTTTAATTTAATTTTGTATGAACTGGATATTTTTTTCAATAAAACACATATAAATTCAGAACTTACATTTACCTTTGGAACGATTTTAGTTTATTTAATCGAGGTATTAGCAAAATACTTAAGCTGTATAAACAACATACTTTGCACACAATAAAATAATACTTTCAGCTGATTAGCTGTTAGCCTGCCGGTGTTGCCAGATTCTATAAAGCTTATAAAACCAAATTCAGAAATGACCGGACTAATTGCAATTAAAACAACGATAACTAAAAAACGAATGGGGTTATATAGTACCCTCGGTCTCAAGGGGTTACGGTACAATAGGCAAGAAATACAGAAATCAACATTTTTAATTCGAATTGGATCACCTTAACAAAATAAAGTTTTTGAAACAAAAAATACTTGGACTGAATTTTTTAGCAAAAAAGTGTCCGTTTAGCAAAAAATTCCATAACGACCAGTTTCGCACTGATGCAAGTATATTACAGATACAAGAATCGCACAATTTCTTGTATCTGTATTAGGTATAATTTAAGAAAATATTTCCACAACATTTCATTGAAACATTTTCCAATTTGCATTTTTTCCAACAAGAAAAACCAGATTTTTTTCAGAAAGTAAAAAAAAAACTCCAGTAGTTTTCATCCAATTCCCATGTTTACGAAAATTTTTAAGTAAAATTAAATGAAAAACGAGGTGCATACCAGTGTTTTGAAAATTTACACTTAAGGGGTATGAACAGTCTAAACGTCTGAGTTTTAAGTATTTTTTGTTTATTTTATAAAAATAAATCAATTTGATGGATTCATATCAAACAAGCTTTTTACACATATTTAGAACATAAATAGGTACTTAAAAAAAAATGTATTTTTAAACGGTATATTTTTGCGTAATGCTCTTTTAAAAATGGAACCTCTTGAATCTGGACTCAGTGGCGTTGACAACAACTCGTTTACATGGATCAACTGAGGACAAAAACGAAAAAGATTCTCAAAACATATATTATTGGCGTAGGGGATTTTCAAAATATTGTTAAAAAAAAAATGTCGACCATTTGAAAAAACAATCAACATTTTCACGTGTTTTTTTATAGGAAATTGTTTATAAAAAATAAATAAAAAAGTTAAAAAATCAAACTGATTGGACGAAAACTGTATTAGTTATGCTGTCAACCAGGTCAAAAAAGTGATTTTGAGTAAATGGCGTTTAAAGTTTTGGAATCGCTAAGAGCGCTCGAATAACATGACAGCATTTGACGCTTTTTCAAATACTTAACGTTCGAATTTTCACTTTAAACTTGAGATACATATTCTTTGAGGTGTAAACTAATAATTTATGGAAAAAAAGAAACAAATTTTTTGAAAAGATTTACATTGTTCATACCCCTTAAAAAAAGTTATTCGAATTCGTGGCCAATCGCTATTTTAAATCGCTGAGCGCCAGCATTTATTAGGGCTGTTTCCGTACTAACTTCAAATAATTGTAATAGAAAAGAGAGTGACATTTTGCATGCTATTCTTCTCTCTCGAGCTTAAAAAGTTTGTAAAATAACGATTTAAAGCAACTTCAAGTTACTTGAATCGAGTACGGAAACAGACCTAATATTTTTCAAATTCCAAAATACTTCACTAATTATCAGGGTTCAGAAATTTTCACTCCTGTAACAGAAATCTCCACAGAAATGTTCAATGTAACAAAAAATGTTCATGTTGGAGAATTCAGGTCTTTGTGAAAACCAAAAAAAAGACAATTTTTCCAACATGAACAAGTGGTGTTTGCAAAATTGTCTTTTTTTGTGTCGATCATTAAGAGAAAAATACATGCAACGACTGGTTTTTTTGCTATGCATAAATTGATCACTACCGTCGTGTGACGTAAAAAACGAATGCTGTTTTGGTTGCTTTGCAGCGTATTGAACTGTTCTTCTTTGGCTGAATGTTACAAATTTCGGCGCCAATTAGAAAAATATTTGCGACAATATAGAAAAATTGTTCTAACTTTGACCTAAAGCTCAATAAACGAATTTAAACTATCAAACAACCAGAATTTGTATTTAAAATCAAGTATGATTTAAAATATCAAACATTTAGAATTTGTATTTAAATCATATAAAATCGTCATAAAAAAGACACAGTTTCGATAGTATCGTAAGTATAGACGTAGAATTCCTTTTTATACAGTATTAGAGAAAAATTCTGGTTTTTTCATGTACATTCTTCAAAACTTTTTTAAAGTATTTTATCTTCTAAATAAAAATTATTCAAAAACAAATTTGTTGTTGTTGTCCTTCTTTAAACTTACCTGATCTAAAATGCTCACAATTAAATTCATGTAAAAATTTATTTTGTTTTATAAAAAGTTTTCTTTTGATATTTATGGTGATGAATTTGTTGTTCTTTTTCATTTCTTTTGTTGGTTAAAACTAAATGTAATTCAAAGTTATGTTTAATTAATGGAAATAAATATGGGTAAATTTGAATTATTTATTTTTCCTGTAGTAAAGAGCATATAAATATATGTTTCTTTTTAAAAGTAATTTAAAATTAAAATTTTAGTTAACAAAATAAATTTTTAATATGGAAAGAATATAATGCATAATAAAAATAATTCGAATTTATTATGGTATTTAAAAAATAAATGTATTTTTTAAAGCACAACGCATGCTTAGTAACGCAAGCGCAAATTTGCGTAGTAGTATACATACATGCTGAAAATAAACATTCGTTTTATTCGTACTCCAACTCATGGCAGAATAACCAGGTAGAGCCGACTCGGAGAGGAATGAAGTAGAAAGCAGAGAAAAGCGAGCTAGTTGTCAAATACAGCTGTTCCTGTCGAGTAAAAATTAAGAACATTCAAAAAAAATTTCAGCTAACTGAACAACAATTACCAAGCAAATCTAAAACAACGACGCACAGAAAAGAGCATGATCACAGCGGTTGAACAGCGTTAGAGGGGATGAACCGAATCGTTCACAGAAAATAAACTGAACTTTGCTTACTATGTCCCGCCTTTCACTCGTTACACACGAAAATTCTCGAGCTTGCGGCGAAAGCAATTATTGCTCTGGTAGCAAGATCTCTTTGTCCCGCTTTTCACTCGGTAATAATTGTCTTTGCCGCAAGCAGTTTGTCGATTATTCGCCCGCATGAGGGGGTTAACGAAAGTCCCCTTTAAACCCGAGTAGTCAACAAACTACTTGCGGCGAAAGCAATTATTGCTCATAAAATTGCCGAGTGAAAAGCGGCCATTTGCAGAACTAAAGAACCTTTGGCACATGCAGAACCAAAACAACAATGCCTGCATTCAGCGGAAAGAACTGTTCCACAACTTTCGGGCTGAATGGTATGCTCTCACAAAACATGTTCCTTGAGATGTCACAATTTATATAGCGAAAATATTTTATGCTACTTCGCTACTTGAGCACTTTTTCGGTTAGAATGCGGCCAATATCAGCAGCTAGTAGCAACGTTGCCAGTTATGTTGGAAAAATCCCATTAATTTAATGGTAATTTTTAATGGCCCTTAGGAATTTTTGTTAATTTCTAAACCTATTAAATTTTGTAATTCAGCGCGGTATTTTTTAATTGGCGTGGAAGTTCAGCGGGGTATTATTTAAATTTCCGTGGGAGTTTGGTAAATTCTTACATTTTTTTTTCTTTTTTAGTAAGCAAAGTTTCTTTGTAGTATTTCTAAATGTTTTTTAAATTGCTTGTGCATATGGGACTTATTGTGGTTTTTTTTTTAATGCGAATGAGATTTTTGTGGCAATTTTAAATGCATATGGAATTTGTGGTGGTATTTTTAAAACGCGTGGTATTTTTGTGGTAATTTTTAAGGATCGTGAGATTTTTTTTGATATTTTTTTATTGCGGTAGAAACTTTTTAGTTTATATTTACAATGGTAATTTTTGTTGTATTTAAGTCGGAATTGTTTTAAAAATTGTTATAAATATTTATTTATACTTAATTCGCACAATAAAAACTATAGCACATCTTTTAGCAACTCAAGCAAATAACACAAATTGACAACTATCAAGAGCTCCGCTCTTCCGCTCACAATTTTTTGACAGAAGCAAAGAAATTCATTGTGTTGTCAAAAACTCACTAACACCTGGTTTTCTTACACCATGCATGCATCTGTATTCTCTATTGCATTACAACCCAACAAGCCAAGAATGTTACTGTGCCAGCTAAACGGTACTTAAAACGGCAGCGTCTGATTTGCTGGTATCAAAACGACGTTTTTAAACCTCTACACCGTTCTCTATATAATTGTAAAGTCCTTTTTTATATATATCAAGAATCGAATTGAAATTTATGTCATATTCGCTTGATGTGTCGTTTGTTCTTGTCTTTTTTTTTCTCTTTTTCACCCGTTCGCAAAAAAACGCTGAAATATGCATTGAATGTTGTATTGAAATCAAGGTAGTGCAGTTGAGTTGCCGTTTATTGTTTAGTTTATTGTTGCAACTTAATAAAAATCATTTCAAGAAAAGGTTACAACTGTTTAACAACAAATAAAATTAATAAACAACTTAAAGTTTTTTCCTAAATGACCTCTATATTTATTATGTTGACTTTATAATATTTAAATACAAATTCTAAATGTTTAATAGTTTAAATCGTACTTGATTTTAATTACAAATTCTAGTTGTTTGATAGTTTAAAATCGTTTAATTATTAACACTTCAAATCTCATCGCCCCGGTGGTGCAGTGCGTTAGTGCGCGCTTGCACGGGTATCACAAAGATTTCTGATGACGCCCTTAGCCAGGCAGAAATTGCAATCAGATCAGCTAGTGATTTTTTCCTTTTCTTATCGAAAAAACTTTGTTGTTGTTGTTGTTTCTTTGGAAAGATTCGTTAGAACAACTAATTGTTCTAACTTTGACCTTAAGCTCAATAAACGATTTTAAACTATCAAACAACTAGAATTTGTATTTAAAATCAAGTATGATTTAAACTATTAAGCATTTAGAATTTGTATTTAAATCATATAAAGTCAACATTAATATACAACTTCAAGTTTTCAATATGACCTTGTTTTATTGTGTTGATTTTCTATGATTTAAATACAAATTCTAATTGTTTGATAGCTTAAATCATTCTTAATTTCTTAAAATACAAATTCTAGTTTTTTGATATTGGGGGTTGGAATTAATTTTAAAGGTTTTTTTTCGGTTTTTGAGCACTTATTTAGAAACAACGGTACAATGTATATTATTAAAAGTATTGTCCATCGTTAGCTACAACATTTTCCCATCTTTCTGGCAGCATATGGATTCCGCGCCGGAAGAACGATTCGTCTTTTGAGGCAATCCACGAATCGACCCATTTTTTGGTATCCTCGTAAGAAGTGAAGCGCTGCTCAGCCAAGCCATGCGTCATCGATCTGAATAGGTGGTAGTCGGAAGGGGCTATGTCTGGGCTATAAGGCGGGTGGGGTAGCACATCCCAATTCAGCGCCTCCAACGTTTCCTTGACGGTTCTTTCAACATGTGGCCGTGCGTTGTCATGTTGAAAAACCACTTTGTCGTGTCTTTTGGCATATTCCGGCCGTTTAACCTTCAATGCTCGGCTCAATTGCATCAATTGTTGTTGGTAGCGTTCCCCAGTGATGGTTTCGTTAGGTTTTAGCAGCTCATAGTACACGACACCCTTCTGATCCCACCAAATACACAGCATAAGCTTGGCGCCATGAATTTTCGGCTTGGCCCTCGATGTTGATGCATGGCCGGGTGGTCCCCACGATTTTTTTCGCTTGGGATTATCGTAATGGATCCACTTTTCATCGCCAGTGACAATACGATGCAAAAAACTCTTCCTTTTATGCCGTTGAAGCAGTTGTTCGCACATGCAAAATCGCCGTTCAACGTCTCTCGGCTTCAACTGGTACGGCACCCAATTTCCTTGCTTTTGAATCATTCCCATGGCCCTCAAGCGTTTGCCGACCGTTGATAAGTCGACTCCCAATGATTCTAACAATTCTTGAAGGGTTTGACACGGGTCTTCATCGAGCAAAGCCTCCAATTCCTCATCTTCAAACTTTTTCGGCTGGCCCGGACGCTCTTTGTCTTCCGTATCAAAATCACCACTTTTAAACCGACGGAACCAGTACTCACAAGTAGAAATCGATGGAGCATAGTCCCCGTAAGCCTCAGTAAGCTTGCGTTGTGCTTCAACCGCTTTTTTCTTCAAATGGAAGCACAAAAGTAAACCTTCCCGCAAATTGCGTTTTGTTGGAACGAAAGTCGACATGTTCACAGAGAAAAAAATATATGTTGTTTACACTTCAGTGAAATGACACATACACATGAAAAATGAAGCTTAGACAATGTGCTTTGAAATGAATAAAGTCACAGGTGTGCCCGATGCGATCTATTGATAGTTACGCCATCTCTTAGAAAACCTTTAAAACTAATTCCAACCCCCAATAGTTTAAAAAGTTTATTGCGCTTTAGGTCACGTTAGAACAAATAATTGCTGTAACTAGTTAATCAAGCAGCTAACTAATTAATCAGCTTGTGATGTTTGCCTTTTCATATTGAAAATGTTGTTGTTGTTGTTGTTTCTTTGGAAAAAATTCGTTAGAGCAATTAATTGTTCTAACCTGACCTAAAGCTCAATAAACGATTTTGAAGTATCAAACAACTAGAATTTGTATTAAAAATCAAGAATGATTTAAACTATCAAACATTTAGAGTTTGTATTTAAATTATAGAAAACCAACATTAATATACAACTTAATAAATGGTACGCTTATATAAAACACACAATGCATAGTTTGCTGACAACGAAACGGTCCGCTTCAGTGCTTTTAAAAGTGCACACCTTTTTCAACCGAGCCGATTTGCTATCTGGGAAACACAAAAAAGGAACGCAACTGATGTGTATTTATATATGTTTGTTTTACATACCTATAAATAAAAAACAACAACAACAACAAAAGCAGTACAACAACGAACGACGTGATTGGGAACCAAACAAGCAAACACAACAACAACAACAACAACAACCTTAAAAACAGCATAAGCAGCTACTGCAGCTAAGCAGCTTGTGCATTTCTCATACGAATATATAAATTTTTCATCTTCTTAGATTTTACTATTTTATTAGATATTTGTTTTATTCCCACTAAAACTGATATTTTGCCATTTTTTTTTCTTTGTGCGATGAATATTAAAGGCTGTAGGTATACCCCAAAGTGTCAAATATCACTTTGAAAAAATTCGTGAAAATGACCCCCATACAAACCGCGCTGTAAGACGTAATTCTACGCCAAAATAGTTTAATGAATTTCAAAACAAAGAAATTACTAACAATTCTTACTTTTTTTTAATTCGAACAAAATGAAAAATTTACTGAAAAAGTTTTACAAATAAAAGAATGAAATTAAATTAAAAAAAGTTTCTTACAATATTTAGGTATAAGAACGCAGTTAGGTATAAGAACAAAATTGCCCACGAAACGTTACAATATATTCAAGTTGCCCAATAAATCGTAAATAAATAATTGAAGGGCTTATTGCAATAACGTGATAATCTACAAAATCAATTTTTTAGGATCGATACGTAGCTCAATGGATTGTCAACAACCACTGAAGAGATTTTGGTAATTTTTTATTGAATTTGGGACTTAGTATAATAATAGTTTCCTTATTCAATTCCATTTCTTTATACAAAAATATATTTTTTGAAAACTTTGAAGTCAATAATTTCCAAATATTTTTTATGTGGATTATCATATTTTTGCAATAAACCCTTTGATAACACACCTGGTGTTTGATAATACACCAGAAATTGTAAAAATTCTTCAGTAATTTTGGCAACGTGCAAACATTTGCACGATAGTGGTAAAAAAGACGGGTCGGAGGAACAAGACTATAAAAAATACTCAAACTAGAAATTTACAAAATGCTTCACTTTTTCATAACTACAAAGTTATTCAACGTAATCACATAATATTGTAATTTTTGTATTTGTATTAAATGTTGTTTCTGAAAACATTTCAACAACATTTCACTACAATTTTTTACCAATTTGAATATTATTTTAATTACAAGAAAATTAAATTTTATTCTAAAATAATGAATACGTGGGAAAGCTTATTTTAAGAAACAATTAAATGAGAAACAAAGTCCATACTAGTTTTTTTACAAAATTAGGTTTTATGTGCATAAAATCAAAAAATATATAAAAAGTCAATAAATTTTTACGTTTTGTCCATATAAAATACAAGACGATCGAATGTTTGTTTTTATTCTTAACCGCACGTTTTTAACTAGTCATATTTTTAATTTTCGAAATATTAAAATTTCGCAGACAAAAGCATGGACAGTCTAATACACATCAGCCATTTCAACAGCTTCAACTTGCTCTTGTACATTATCAAAAGACTACAACCTTGGTCCACATTGATCAATATAAAAATTTTTTTATGAATTTTATCAAAATTGGATAAGTTACATACATTGCACATTTGTTTCTATAAAGAAAGTTTCTGCACTGAGATAAAGGAAAAATTTTGTTCAATTCCACTTCATCGTATTTATATGGAGGTTCTAGCAAACAGTAATGTTTTTTTATGAGACTAAATAGTCTGTACCTCCAAACCCGTTTCAGTAGATTTCTCATTTTGTTTGAATTAACAAAAAATAAGAATTGTTAGTTTTGAAACTAATTAGGTTTTTAATTTTATGAGAACAAATTTTAGGGGGGGGGGGGGTGATTTCTGAATTGAAAACGCTCTGAAGGCGATTTGTAGTATTATCAATTACTAACACAATGCAACTTATTTTTAATTTTTTTCAATTACTAACACAATGCAATATTATAAGTTGCATTGTGTTAGTAATTGATGTCCAGGTCAAAAAAAAGTAAATTTAATATTTCATCGTACAAATCGTCCGTAACGCCAGTTTGGAAATGCCCATATATAAAAATAAGTTGCATTGTGTTAGTAATTGATGTCCAGGTCAAAAAAAGTAAGTTTGAGTAAACGGCGTTTAAAGTTTTGGACGCGCTAATATAGCATGACGCTCGGATAGCATGACAACATGTGGCGCTCTTTTGAATACTTATCGTTCGAATTTTCACTTGAAACTTGAGATACATATTCTGAGATACTTATTTTAAAAAAGCTGAGCTTGTTTGCAACAATCGGCAGAGAACGTGTGATTTACCGATCGTGTCTGTGGGAAAACACGAAGTGCCGCTTCCCTCGCGAGGGTGCTACGTAGTCGACACCAGAGAACTGCAATGAGTATCCGACAGAATTCGGATACTCAAATCATACCCGAGTGTCGTGCTGTTCTGAACTCTATCCATACTTATTAATATGTGTAAAATACTTATAGGCATTCGGCTCATTAGCATTTTTTCGGTTATAAGTACATTCTCATATCCGAGAGCGGCGTGATCCGATCCACTTCGAGCCGTTTTCAATGAGTGCGTTGAGTCAGTTTGTTACAAAAGCGCTCGATCCGAATGTATTTTGAGTGTACTCTGAGTACTGCTCCTTCTCTGCCAACGTCTCTTAGCGTTAATTAGTTTTTTTTTTGTGTATGCACTTTTCATAAGTATTTGTCTGCAGGCCATGTGAGCTCTCATTTTTTGTTTGTTTTTTCTCGAAAACGAGTTTTTGCTATTTTATTGTTGCACTCTATGGGGAAAGAAACAATAACAACGCTTGTGATTTTGGTTTGTTAGACATAAACAAAAATAAAACAAAACCAAAAGGCCGGCGCACAGTGGTTAAAAGTTGGAAATAAATACCAAAACTGATGATCTCTTTTTGTGATTTTTTTTTCTTTGCGTTGCTTAAGAATATTCAAACTCACATGATTCCAAAATATTTATCAGAAATATATGTATATAGGTTTTCTGTGTAGACGCCTTAATATACGATTGATGTAAAAATGTTGAAAAAATTTCGTAAAATATTGATATTTTTCAAGAGTTATTACAGACAATTCAGAAAACGTATTGCAATCTGGTTTTTTTAAGTACACAAAACATTATTGAAAAAGTTTTTTGCATTCTTGAAATATTTTTTTTTTAATTTTGCAATAAATTTCTTATGCAAAGTTGATATGACAAAAAAACGTAAATTTATTTTTTTGCAGAATAAAACATAATGATCTATGGATGTCGACGATATTTTAAATAAAGAAATGCTTTTATTGGACTGTAAGTTGAGCGATTAAAAAAAACTGACAGAAATTTTTGAGTCCTTGAACAACATTTGGTAAATGCGTTTAGAAGAAAATATAGATATGTTTAGTCTCAAGTTTTATTGCTATAGTCATTTTCTTTAGTATTATTTGAGGCATTTTTTGTTTAACGATCACTTCTTACGAGTTAAAATCGTTAAATTTTTAATGTAAATAGTGAAAGCATTTACTTACTAAATACGATAAATGCTTTAAAAATGTTATTATGCTTCTTTTGCAATACTTTATATTTGCAGAGTACTTAAATATTCTATAGTGTGTTTCTCAGTCTATTAATTTACTATGTTAATATATATTAAATATTTTTTTAAATAATTACAACTAAATTGAATTAGTAAAACAATAATGTGATATGTATAAAGTTAAATTAATTCACATTATCTTATAGCTTACTATGAAACATTTTAATGAATTTCGCAATAAAATGCTTTCAAAACTATTCAAACATTCAAATTCCCTTGTCAAGAAATGTTCTTCAAACATCTTCAATTAGCTGAAAGTGAAATATATATTCTTTGATTCTAAACAACAGAATTAGAATACGTACACGGAGAAAATTAATTTGCTTGAATCAAGCAAATGTTTTGCTTAAAAGCAAATCAGCAAAACTTTGCTCAATCACAATGTGATTTAAGAAAAAGATTGCTAAATTGCAATCACTCCTCGATTATTTAGGAAAAAGAAAAATTTTGATTACATTCAAATTTTTACTTAATTTCAGCAAAAATTTGCTAAGTTATTATAAATGGGAGGAGCAAATGCTTACTTAATTCAAGCAAATATTTGCTTAGTTGTTATATATTAGAAAAGCATATTTTGATTAGTTTTTGCTAAAATTTTGCATAATGTTGAAGTGGCTTAGAATCAAGCGCAAGTTTTGCTTAACCACAATACTAATTTTGCAAACAGTTTTCTCCGTGTATGCAAGCCATGTTTTTATGCTACACGACCTGTGCTCACTTTATCACAATGCTAAAAAGTATGCTATTATCTTTTTTAACTGTTGATAGTATCACATTTACAACCAGTGCCAATTTGTGGCAAAAACCATGAGGTTCACTCCTTTTTTTGGAATTCAAACGAAACGATAAGCTTTTTTTGATGATTTTGTTTTTGTTTTTATAAAAAGCAACAAATAATATTTTTGAATACTATAAACCTTTAATTTAGACAGTTTAGATGCAGCGCTTCATTGAACTTGGAATACGGAAAAACACGTGAATTGGAAAATTTCGTATGGGAGGTGGGCGTGGCAGAAAATACTTTTTTTATAATAGACATATATTGAAGATTTCTGACAGAATGGTTCTTGTATTGGTTTAAGACAAAAAAAATATGGCGTTTTAAATATTTGTATTGTATGGGAGGCAGGCGTGATTGAGGGCGGATTTAAAAATATTTTTGTGTGTATTCTAATAAGGCAAATTCCAAATAATACACAAAATTTAATTGGTTTACGATGAGTCCTTCTATTTATTGACAACTTTTGTATGGGGCTCAACCACTGTGCGGCGCACGTGTCTGTTTGCTTCTTGTGCGTAAACACGTGCAATAGAAGTGTAATTTATATTATGCGCATGTGATTTGGTAACTGAAGGCTACAGAAAAATAAAAAAATAATTTACAAATTTAATAATAATTGCTGATTGCAGAAAATGAATGACTTACGATACTATCGAAACTGCGTATTATTTTTAAGCCTTAACAACGTTACCTCATGCGCAGCTTTCACTGTGCACGATAAAAACAAAAAGCAACACAAGAATAACACATCTGTTATTCAGCATTTAGATATGCGTAGGAAAAAATAGCACAAAACAAATACAAAAGACTCGCTCACTATTTACTGCTGCGCTCTACTGCGCTCTACTGCGCTCTCTTTCATATCCGTGGCAGATGAGCCGAGTGATTCGGCTACTTGTGTCGATTATGAGTATTTGGGCAAGTAGGATAAGTATCAGCAAGACGACAACAACCATAAGTAGTTATGAACCGAAACAACCCGATCTTTCCTGATCCGACTCATGACTTAGGATACTCATATTTATTTGAGCCGCCGCATTCTAGTTTCGTAGAAGAGAATATGAGTCGAGTTGTGTGCGCTTAGGGTGAGTAGGTTTTTGTACTTATTTTTTTCGGATATACTCAGAGTCGCAAAAAAGCTATCCGTTGCAGATCTCTGGTCGACACTGATTTAAAGATACAAGTAAAAATATATGCTGTCACAAAAAAACGGAAGTGATTTTTGACTTGGATTACAAAAATAGCAAAACTCTCTAAATTGGGCAAGACTTTTTGTATAACTTTTTTTAGAAGGGTTTAAAATAACATAAGTTTATTTTCCTAGTGATCAAATTTAAAAATCCTTTCTGGTTTTTTTAATTAGTCTTTTTGATCTGACGTTAAGTTACTGGTGTTACGTTCCTTAAATTTCTACTAAGTAATTATGAAAATTAGTAAATAATAAACAAATTTAATATATTGTCCATTCCTTGCCTCAACCACTTTTTCATTATTTGTAGGCATTGCCTTCCATTTTTACTAAAACAAAAAGTTTACGAAACATTTACGAATAATAAAAACCACATTTGTGAAACAGTGCAGACGATTTGATCATCATGGTAAATGAATTTATGTATAATTTTTTTAAATTAATAAGATTAAAATGTCTCTCTTAGGTAAGTAATATAATCAAATAAAAATTTTTTAATAAGTGTTAATTTTTTGGTCACGGTAGACTTTTCTGTGGAAATGAACATATGAGCATTTCCAAACTGGCGTTACGGACGATTTGTACGAAAAAATATTAAAAAATAGAATGCTAATTTTTAAAGTTTTTTATTATATTTGCGTAGTATTAAATACCACTATATTAAGTAAAAAACAATGACAACAATTAACCGTAAGGATCTAAAGATATAAGTAAATTCCACTTCTAACTCTAATAAAAATTCTAATAACGATAATTCTAGTAACAATTTTTCTAATAAAAATACGAATAACGCTTTTTCTAAGTCTTATTCTAATCCAAAGAAAACTCTACTTAATAAAAATCCTAATTTGCCTTATCCTGTCCACAAATCTTCCGGAAATAAATTACCTAATTCCCGTCCTAGCGCTGACCCCAATTGGAAACTTAAAACTAATATCTTTCCTAGTTTTACTCCTCAGATCAAATCTATTTCAAATAGTACAAATTACACTCTTCAGCCCTCTCACCCTAAACGAGTCTAATTCAATCTTAATCCTCACTTGGACACAACAGCAAGAAAAAATGAGACTAACATACTCTATCCTAACTTCGTCCATTCCCATACTTTAAACCCATCTCCGTCTGTTTCAGTCACTAGTGAAGCTTCTAATCAAGCTGGAAGCCCCACATCTTTTATTGACCCTCTTCAACCACCAAGAGTGAAACTTACGATGAACTCTTGTGTTGACACGGAGAATAGATATGCCCTTTCTCGACTAAGAGAGAATAGTGTCTACAACAATGTGCGTCTTTATCTTGCTTACTTGCATAAAGCACCGATCTCTACCTGTATAAAAGGCAAAACCAAGACAAACCTCTTGATTCAGCAAGAAGGTTTACCTACCGATGTCAATGAGTTGAGCCATTTATTTACCAGATTTCACGAGCTACTTGGCTTGACGAGCCATCAAGTCAAAGAAGATCTTGACACATATGCTACTCATGTGAGGTCAAAACATATCTCTTATCTTCAAAAGTCCCGTAAAGAGCAGAAACAATAATATTCCTAACCAAATTATTACTCCTACTCAAAACCCTTTTCCCAGCCCATTATTTGTCTCTCTTTACTACCAAAATGTAAGAGGCTTACGCACCAAAATATCTACAGTGTTTCTTAATTCTCTTAAGCTTCCCTACGACATATTTGCCCTTACTGAGACCAATCTTACGCCCGACTTTAAGGATACTGAGGTCTTCGCGTCCGATTTCGTGGTTTTCAGAGACGATGGTCTCGACAAAGATGATCTCTTCTCAGGTCGTGGTGTCCTTCTCGCTATTCACAATCGCTTCAATCTAACCATTATAAAAAACTCCCACACTGCCAACTTTGAATTTATATGTGCCAAAGTTTGCATCGCAAAACGTAATGTATTCATTATTTGCTGTTATATTCGCCCGTCTCAACCAGTGAATCAGCTCGCAGTAGACGCAATAGATTCACTTTTGGACCTTATGGATCCATTTGACATCGTTATTTTTCTGGGAGATTTTAATCTTCCCAACCTTCAATGGGTCCTCTCTGATGATGAATGCTACTATCTTTCTTCAAATCCTACCTCTGAAAAAGAAATTCTTTTTACTAGTTGTATTTCAGACTGCGGTTTTTACCAGTTGAGCGGAGTTACTAACAATTTAGGTAGACAACTAGACCTAATTTTTTCTTCGGATTTAGATAACTGCGTAGTCTCCGCAAGTAACCATCTTCTTTCAACACTCGATAGTACCATCCACCATTATCCCTTACCTTATCATATAACATTGATATCAAAAATACACATTTCGAGCACTCGTACAGCTTTAACTTTCGGAAAACTGATTTTGTAAAACTAGAAATTTTATTCAGTAGAATCGATTTCCAATATCTCTTCGATAATGCTCATGAAAGCGTTGATACTGCAGTTGCTCACTTCAATGACATAACTTTCGACTGCTTCACACATTCTGTCCCCTTCACCAGGCAGAAAAACTTTTCGTCATGTCCTCCCTGGTACAATAAGGAACTACGTGTACTCCGCACCAAAAGGAACAAACTATGGCGCGCATATTTAATTTCTCGTTCTTCTCTTGATCTCACAAATTATCTTCACGCCTTTAACCTTTTTTCTGCACTCTGTGAAACGCTATACGAGTCTTATCTTGCTCATATTCAAACTAAATTGCTGTCGGATCCTAAAAGCTTCTACAAGTTTATAAATATTAAAAGAAAATCTGACAACTACCCATCTACCCTTACTTTTTCGAACATCTCCTCAGACAACCCGGAAATAATTGCAAACCTATTTGCAAATTTTTTCAGTCAGTCATACACTAATCATAACGACGAACTAGACTACGAGTATTTTTCTTTGTTAAGGGACTGTCCTCAAACGTCGCTTTCTTCTGTTGATATTACACTAGCTGATGTGTTAGAAAAGATAAATAATCTGAAGGACGATTATTCTCCAGGACCCGATGGCTTGCCTACTATTGTTATAAAAAAAATTCTCGGACGTGTTGGCTCATCCCCTATTGGCTCTTTTTCAACTTTCTATTTTTAATTCAGTTTTTCCTAAGTTGTGGAAGAGCTCATACATAATACCTCTCTATAAGAAAGGACCAAGAAATGATATTTCCAATTACAGACCTATTGCAAAACTTTCATGTACTCCAAAAATGTTTGAAAGCATTATTTATGACATTCTCTTTTTCCATTGCAAATCTATTTTTCCTCCCAGCCAACACGGCTTCCTCAAGGGTAGATCGACTACCACTAACCTTGCAGAATTTGTTTCAAACGCTCTATGCTCGTTAGAAAGCGGGTAGTGTCTACCGACTTTAGTAAAGCGTTCGACAAAATCTCACACACTATCATTCTTCTTAAGCTTAAAGCCTTTGGTTTTCCATCACTCTCTATATCTTGGATTAAATCATATCTCGAAGAACGACGTTGTAATGTCATCTTTAGATTTTCCAATTCAGATTCTTTTTCAGCTACCTCTGGTGTCCCACAAGGTAGTCACCTTGTTCCTTTGTTGTTTGTCTTAACAATCTCTGATGTAGATGGCATCATCAAAGAATCCAATCTCTCTGTGTATGCTGATGATATGAAAATCTATCGGCTCATACAAACTAACGACGATTCTCACTATCTTCAAGAAGATCTAGTTAGTTTTTCCACTTGGTGTCAAAAAAATCTTCTAGAGCTCAACGTTAGTAAATGTCAAGCTATTACATATTCACGCAAGCGTCTCCAGCTTCCCCCAAGAACTTATTACTTACTCGGCAAGCCAGTTCCTCCTGTAAGCTTTTTACGGGACTTAGGAACTTAATTTTAGGTCTCATATTGATAATATCATTAGTAGAGCCAATTCTGCACTGGGTTTTGTGAAACACTGGTCCAGAGAATTCTCCTACCCTTACGTTACTAAATCTCTCTACCTTACCTTTGTTAGACCCATCCTCGAATATGCCAGCCAGGTTTGGTCTCCTATCTACAATATCCATTCTGTGCGAATCGAAGCCGTTCAACGAAGATTCATTAGGTTCGCACTACGCGGTCTTCCCGGTTCTGACAGTTTCAACTTACTTCCTTATGCAGACCGCCTGAAGTTGATTAACATGCAATCTCGTGCAAAACAAAGAGAAGTTGCAGATGTACTCTTCATTCATCAACTTTTATGCGGTACCATTAACTGCCCTGCACTGCTCCAATTAATATCCTTTAATACCAACCCACGTAACCTTAGGTCTATTCCTCTCTTCCACCTCAACTTCCATCGTACCGACTATGGTTGCAGTGAACCTGTAACCAGGATGCTTCGTGTAACTAACAATTTGATCAGCGAATTTGATTTTCATCTGAGCAGATCTCGACTCCGAAATGCCCTTCTAAACTCCAACGCCACTTCTTCTTAACTCCAACGCCATTTTTCCCCCTCTATAATCTTTTTCTTACAATTAAAATATGATACATATTCCCTGTTAATTATTGTTAGTTCCCTTTATTACTTTTCTCCCCGTATTTCCTTTTTGACGTGTTCTTATAATTACGTTTTTCTGGTGGGCGGATTACGCCCACCACGAATTGGATATCTTTCGAACACTAAAACATGGAAAGGAGAGAAAAAAAAATAAATAAACCCTGTTAGAATAAGTTAAGACCCTGTTAGAATAAGATTAGTTCTTAGTTAATCAGCTTGTATTAAGCTTAACGAATAAATAAAATAAATAAATAAATAAATAAAAATATGTGCTGGCGTTACGTTACGAAAAACGGAAGTGATTTCTGACTTGGATTATAAAATTTGCAAAACTCTCTGAATTGGTCAAGACCTTTTGTATTTAACTTTTTTGGAAAGGTTTTAAAATAACATAAGTTAATTTTCCAAGTGATTAAAATTAAAAATCTTTTCTGGTCCTTTTTTATTATTATATTTAATCTAACGTTACGTTACTGGCGTTACGTAACTAAAATTTCCATTGTAGTTTAATTGGGTATTTAAGTAATAAGGTAGTTAAGTAATTATGTAAATAAGTAATTAAAAACCAAATTTAATATATTGTTTTTTCCTTGAATCAACCATTTTTTCATTTTCTTTAGCCAATATCTTCCATTTTTACTAAAACAAAAAGCTTACGAAACATTTACGAAACAAAAAAACTACATTTGTGAAACAATGCAGAGGATTTGATCATCATGGTTAATGAATTTATGTAGAAATTGCTGAAACTAATAAAATTAAAATGTTTCTCTGAAATGAAATAATAAAATAATAAGTTTTTAATAAGTTTTAATTTTTTGGTCACGGTTGAATTTTTTCTGGAAATGCCCATATATAGAATTTCCGTCACATCGTTAGAGATAAACCACCAAACACAATCGATCAAATATAACTTGTGCAGATCACTGCTAACAATATTGGAATGCTAAACGGTATAGAATTTGATTTACAATTATTCGGTGCGTGATCAATATCTGTATCTTCATTAAAGTGGGGCGTTTTTTGACAATTCTTTTAAATTATTACATGCAACTCATTGTCACCCATGGGGAAAAAATAATCGGGAAGCTACACAGTGACTCGTCCCATAGACAAAAATTAATCATCCACTAAAATAGTTAAATCATATTTTTTAAAAAGCTAAACATAAAACGGTATGTGGTATGATTGCATCTTAAATCGGTACCATTTTGTGCTATTTTTTAAGGAATAGCCCGCCTTATTTTGGCAATCAATCTTAATTCATGGTAATTGCAAAAGTATGCTTAATATAAATGTCGTACACTATACTTATAAAAAACATATGTAGGTACTTATAAAAACACTCTTGGTGTATGTGTTTAAATAACTCTAGGCGGAAAACTTTATCTGACCCAAAAAAGTGAGTTCGTATTTGTTGATCACTGTCTTAATTTTATTAAATAACTTAAAACTTTATATTTTAAAATAAATGTAATCATATTAAAAGCTTACCTTGCCATTTGAGTTAAGAGATGATGTGCGCTTCCTTTTAACAGTGTGTTTTGTGGAACAAACATTGGATGAACGCGACGATGACCCACAAGATGAGGGAATGGCAAGCTCATCAATTGCAATAGTAACAACTGTCTGGGCAGATGACGATGGACAGGAGGTTGTGGATGCGAATGACGACATAGACGAGGATGACGTACAATATTCTAGTGTTGTATATGTGACGCCATTGTTATTTGCGACAAGGGATTTGTGGCTACTATTGCTGTTATTGCTGCTGGTACTGTTACTGCGGCTAAATGAGTGATGAGAAAATACAGTTTAGAAGTAGAATAGAGAGAATAATTGTAAAAGCACCAAAAGAAAGTAAGAAAAACCCTTAGCACATTAAGTCAAAGTAATCAAAGCAATGGGCACATGAATAACAGTGTACCCGCCCCTATCTGAAAATTTTCTTTTCAGATTTATTCATAAAGATAAAGTTAACAAATGCACCCCTTCACAAAATCACCATGATACAGATATTTAAAAACTGAATTAAGCAATTATAGTCATATTCCCAAATTTGCATTCTCCACACCAGCAATGAATGAGAAGTGTAATAATGTTTTTTCTTATGGGCTATCCTACCTAGCCTGCCACTATTGGAATTTTATTTAATTCAATGGCGTGCAAAAATAATTGCAATTTATAGTAAAATCCAAATTGAATAAAAATTATCCGAAGCGAAATGAGTTCAGAACCCTTACTATTTTTTTGCCCAACCCTAACATTTATGTTTGGCACAATATTTCTATTTATAAGTCAAAGCTGATTAAAAAACTGGCAAAAAGGGCTCAAATCAGACCAAGATTTTAAGTGTTTCAGGACAGCATATAATAAAATACATTATGAGAACGTTGAACCGTCTAAGAGGGAGAAAGAAAAAGCATCTAAAAATGTTTTCATTAATTAATTGTAATCTAGTTACAACTCAAAGTAATAAAAAAAGTATTGAGCATTTCAGCCCTTGAAAGAACTTTAACCGAACTTCTAATATGATCAATTATGTTGAGCGTGTTTTAAAATGTTTAAACACAAATGATCGAGAACTGAACCTTACGTGTTTTAAGCCGACTCTAAAAGGCTTACGTTCTCAAGAAGCTTTACATTGCAGTCTTTTACTCTCTGAAGTTGTCCAATGACTGCATTGAGGTGAAGGCTGAACAGAAATATTAGCTCACTTGAAAAACTCAGGTGAGATTTGAAGCCAGGCTACCGCGGTTATTTAAAACATGGTCCGCGAACTCTAACCAGTATGCCACGTCCGCTTCTCAAAATAATACATACAAATATTTCGTCTCGTACTTTTTAAAAAAAATACACATTTTTGTCTCGCGAAACGTAGATCTAACATATACTTTTAACACTGCATAGTTTTTTGAGAACAAAAACATTATCCAAAGTAGGCATTTATTGTATTTAAACCATAGCAGAATTACAAAGGTAGTGTTGACAGTTTTTATGGAAAACGTAAGCTGTCAAAAAATTTACTCAAAAACAGAGCGCTTTCAATCGGCCATTGTCAATAAGTGATAACATAACCAAGGCCATAGAAGAATATATGAAGATTTTGACAAAAGTCTTGCTCTGTAAAATGTTTTTCGCAAACAAACGACTTTTCTGTCAGCATCACGCCGCAGGCATCAATCCACCTCTGGCGACGAGCTTCCTTTAGAGGAAGAAAACTGAATAGAATTTAGCATCACGAACTGAAAAGCTTTTCGCACAAATCACACATGATTTTCGTACAACTTTCATGATTTTAAATTTTTATTTGTTTATTTGAACGCCCAAAAATTCTTATTTGATTGTTATGATTTTAATTTTCGACGCTTGCATTCTTTTTAGCTTTCTTTTACTAACAGCTGTTTTTGAGAGGCTATGTTTTCCTTTTAAAGATAAAATAAGCAGTTGTCAACACTACCTAGATAATTCTGCCATGTATTTAAACAAATCGTCGCTCGCGTGACAAACTGTCATAATCAACATTTTTCACATTTTTCAGAAGAATTTCTTTCTGTTTTGGTGACTGTTTCACTGCTTCTTTTGGACACGTGACCACTTTAAAATTAAACATATTTAATATTTCAGGTACCTTATTAGTGCAGTGGTGTGGCGGCCGTGGCCTAGGGGGTAGAGTGCGTGGCCCCTAAGCTAAAGAACCGCAATAGCCCGGGTTCAATTCCAGCTCAGACAGAAAGTTTTTTCAATTGAATAAATTTTTCTGTTCGGTCGTCACCTCTCTGCAGACAATGGCAAACCTCAGAGAGTAAAAATTGCCATGTAAAGCTTCTTGAGAACATAAGCCGTTCGGAGTCGGCAAAAAACACGTAGGTCCAGTTCTCGGTCATTTGTGATCAAACATTTAATAAACACGCACAACACAATTGATCAATATATTCTAGGTCAAAGTCCTTCCAAAGACTGAAATAACCAGTTTTTTTTTTATTTTTTTTTATTAGTGCAGTAAACGTGTAAACAAAATATAGCCAAGTATTTCCTAGAAACTGTAGTAACTAACCCGAGAAACAATTACATATTTTGTGTCAATAAAGTATCTAATATATGTCCGGTGCTCGTGTCGACCTCTTCACCGAATGTCCGACCTCTTCACCGAAAGAAGTGCTATTTCTGAAACACCTTGGGCAGGCACAATGTAAGAACGAAGACCGATTCGGGCACTCGTCAGTTTATTGTGTCCGAATCTAGTCGCTCGTTTTTGAACACTTTATTGACATAATACATAATACAGACTTACTACGATACTATTTCAGGTACCTTTCAAAGTACTTGTTGGGTATGCATATTTAAGACTCAGGGCAGTTTCGATACATATCAACTACTTTATTGACACAACATATAAACTTTTTTCTCGGGACCTGTTTGCTGAAGCTCGTTTGCATTCGGCTTAATATCAATGTGCGATTAATTTTTTTCATAAACGTCGCAGTTTTTTAAACTCACTGTTTAAATGTGTATATGACTTCTCACATTTAGGAATTAATTCATTTGAATTATATTTCTACTAATCATATGACATTTTAAAGCAGTAGACTATTTATAGATCACCGCCATCAACCTACCAATTCCTAAATGTGTGAAGTCATATACAAATTTAAACAGTGAGTTGATCACAGCTTAATCACTCAAAGACTACTGAAGAGGAAAATGTAGCGATTTCCAAAACAGAGTTTTTGTTGTTGTTGTTGCCTTCTTAAAGACTTCCTTGATCTAAAGCTCGCAATTTAATTCAAGTAATAATTTAATAGATCATAAAATTAATTAACTAACTTAAAAAATTTATTTTATATGCATTTTAAAATTTTTTGTTTATTTTTTTCGTTTAATTACATGCAATATTAATTTTTTACCGATAGTAAAATATTAAAAAAACATTTTTAATTGCATATTCTACCTGTTTTTAGCGCATATTTTATAGTTTTAAGTGCATGTTATATGCGCATATTTTAAATTTTTTAGTTCATTTTTAGTGCATTTTTTAGTTTCTAGCCCTAGTGATATAACTTACATAGAAAGTAAATAAATTACAAAAAACATGAATACGATTACAGTAATTTTAACTGTCATTTTTCATTGATAAATATTACTGTAATTGAAATCAATAGATTTTTCTATTACAATTAAGTAATCGTAATAATACTTTTCTTCGTTAATTTTTAAAGATTACGATTACTGTAATTACTGTAATTGTAAAATACCCAGCTCTATATATATAAACATGAAATTAAAGTACATTATTTATGTAAACTAAAGTAGATTTTATAATAAATGGAAACAAATGTTTAGATATAAAGAAATTTAAGTGACAAAAATGAAAATACAATATCTAAAAATTTGCTACAACGGTAAAATTGCATAAAATGTTGTTTCATAAGGATATTTTGATTTTTTTCTTATTTTTTTCACTTTTTTAAATTATTGAAATGCCGCATTTAAAAATAATTTATTTGTTTTTGTAAAGTGGTTAACTGAAGTTTCTTTTCAATCTATAAACATAGCCGAGGTTACAATAAGTGCTTGAACAATTCCCGATTTTTGCACTGATGCCAATTGTAGGATACACACCTTTACGGTATGAATTACATACAATTATATTATACTTAAATAACATTTAACAATATTACATTAAAACAAACAACAATAAACACGTATTTAAGCAAAGTAATAGGTTACACACCTTTACGGTATGCATAACCTCATTTCAATTTAATGTATAGAAATAACATTAAGAACATTCAAACAATTAAACATATGTTTATGCTCAGTACTAGCATCTACCTCACTCAAACACATTACATTAATTTTACTGAATTATAAACATATGATTATTATATTTTACTTTACTCCTACATTAATTAAGGAGCATATGACTATATTTACTTTTTTCTAAGTACACAAACATTGTTAACTAGTTTTAAGACTAAGTACTGTTATGTATAGTATAAAAGGAAGAACAATTTCAAAATAAAATCAATCATCTTGAGCTTCCAAAAGCTGCGGACTTTTTCATTAAACAGCCTGAGTGCACTTTTTAGTGCCGGCTAATAAATATATTAGTTATAGCCAGTGGCGAATATACGCCGGCTAAAACGATAGGCAGGACCTTAAAAATACTAAATCTTTTTTTTAATAAATAATATCGCGAATCCTTACATGGCGATTCTGCCATGTCGCGAATTATATCATATGGCGAAAATATTATTATATGGCGACACAAAACATAATTATTACATGGCGATCCTGCAAACCGCGCAACATTTTCATTTAACGACGGCAAATCAAAGCGTACCGGAGTACGTCCCAACAGGCGGCAGTGCTGGACCCGGCTCATTGTACGGTTTTAAACGTAAAATGTTACCTGATGATCATCCTTCGTCAAACACAAGGATTGAATTTGGAACTTTTCGTAAAAAACAAACTTTTTTCTTTTTAAAAAATTTTACACTATTTTTATATTGAATTTTCTTAATATTGAGATTAAAATTAATTTTTTTCAAATAAACAACATATACTTTTTATAAAATTATTAATTTTTTCGCAAAATTTTTTGTATTGAATTTTCATATTTTATATTTTATTGAAAGAAAAATTAAATTTTATACGCATATATTTCTTTTCTATTTATCCTTTTTTTGTAACTCGCGCAGAAAATTCGTTCTTTTACATAAGCAAATAAAAATATTTCTTTATATATTTTAACTTTTTACAACTTTTTGCAATATTTTACTAATGTTTTTGCACATTACATTAACACTGCAAAAAAATTTTGTTTTTTACAAGCCAAAAAAAAATTATTATATTAAACGGACTAACAAAAACGTACTGGCTACTACAAGAGGTATGATTTAAAATGAACATACGCAAATCACTGATTCTAACAACACGAATTGTCCCTCCCACAAAAAGCCTCATGAACTTTTTGTGTGGGATTGTACATCAATAACAGACATTAAAAGAAAATTAAGGTTCAATACAGAAAAAGAATTTAAGGGTACCAAATTTGAAATTAACGATGAGGAAATAATTATACGATGCAGTGATAATCCACTGTTCACACCGCTGACTTTGGAGAAGCTATCATAAAAAATGTATAATTTAGGAATAGAAGAGCTCGCATTAAAGAGAAACGATGATATATTTAAAATCAACAATGGATAAATTTAAACAAAGTTATAATTATTGGGGGTTGGAATTAATTTTAAAGGTTTTTTTTCGGTTTTTGAGCATTTATTTAGAAACAACGATACAATGTATATTATTCAAAGTATTGTCCATCGTTAGCTACAACATTTTCCCATCTTTCTGGCAGCATATGGATTCCGCGCCGGAAGAACGATTCGTCTTTTGAGGCAATCCACGAATCGACCCATTTTTTGGTATCCTCGTAAGAAGTGAAGCGCTGCTCAGCCAAGCCATGCGTCATCGATCTGAATAGGTGGTAGTCGGAAGGGGCTATGTCTGGGCTATAAGGCGGGTGGGGTAGCACATCCCAATTCAGCGCCTCCAACGTTTCCTTGACGGTTCTTGCAACATGTGGCCTTGCGTTGTCATGTTGAAAAACCACTTTGTCGTGTCTTTTGGCATATTCCGGCCGTTTAACCTTTAATGCTCGGCTCAATTGCATCAATTGTTGTTAGTAGCGTTCCCCAGTGATGGTTTCGTTAGGTTTTAGCAGCTCATAGTACACGACACCCTTCTGATCCCACCAAATACACAGCATAAGCTTGGCGCCATGAATATTCGGCTTGGCCCTCGATGTTGATGCATGGCCGGGTGGTGCCCACGATTTTTTTCGCTTAGGATTATCGTAATGGATCCACTTTTCATCGCCAGTGACAATACGATGCAAAAAACTCTTCCTTTTATGCCGTTGAAGCAGTTGTTTGCACATGCAAAATCGCCGTTCAACGTCTCTCGGCTTCAACTGGTACGGCACCCAATTTCCTTGCTTTTGAATCATTCCCATGGCCTTCAAGCGTTTGCCGACCGTTGATAAGTCGACTCCCAATGATTCTGACAATTCTTGAAGGGTTTGACACGGGTCTTCATCGAGCAAAGCCTCCAATTCCTCATCTTCAAACTTTTTCGGCTGGCTCGGACGCTCTTTGTCTTCCGTATCAAAATCACCACTTTTAAACCGACGGAACCAGTACTCACAAGTAGAAATCGATGGAGCATAGTCCCCGTAAGCCTCAGTAAGCGTGCGTTGTGCTTCAACCGCTTTTTTCTTCAAATGGAAGCACAAAAGTAAACCTTCCCGCAAATTGCGTTTTGTTGGAACGAAAGTCGACATGTTCACAGAGAAAAAAATATATGTTGTTTACACTTCAGTGGAATGACACTTACTAAAAAATGAAGCTTAGACAATGTGCTTTGAAATGAATATAGTCACAGGTGTGCCCGATGCGATCTATTGATAGTTACGCCATCTCTTAGAAAACCTTTAAAACTAATTCCAACCCCCAATATTTAACCCATTTCCGGCGGCTCCTTAACTACCGGGCCAAAATCGATGAAACTTTGTCCAGAGTCTATATATGGCCCTAAACTTTGTCTGGCAAAATTTAAAATTTTTACCTCTACAGGTAAGGGCTGGGCGGACTGATGAATTTTTGCACCACTAGTTACATCACATGCCGAAACAGCCGTACTTGCCCATTTTAAAACAGCAAACGGGCTCTTCATTTTGTTTAACACAAAATTAAAAACTTATAATAGTTACTATTGAAAAGCAATTTTCAATATCGCGATTTCTGGAAATTTTTCTGGAATTTTCAAAAATAAAAAAAACCAAATATTGCGACGCGCCGTGGTCGTAAAATCCAAGTAAACGACCGAATCGACTCAAACCAAAAATAATGTATATTGTCAAAGGTCCATACTAACATAATCCCTACAGTCCTGGGTAATATCACTTTCGCGCTCATGGAAATGGGCGCTGGGCGCTGGAAATGGGTTAAATAGAAAAAATGAAAATTTTAAAATTTTAATTTATAATGAACCAGAAAGAATAGTCGACAAAGTAAAACAAAATCAAATAATCGATGAATACCATAATTTAACACACGGAGGTCACCTCGGTATAAAAAAAAAACAATAATGAAACTTAAACAAAAATATATGTATATGGAAAAATATTAGCAAAATGACACTAAATTGTAACACTTACAAAATAAACAACCAAGCCAGACGTACAGAAGAAAATTTATCAATGACAGACGAGTTTTAATGTCGTTTCAATCGACACAAGAGGTCCTCTACGCTTATCGAAGAATTACAGATAATAACGCGCAAGAATTAAAACATCGTTTAAAATATTCTTTAGAAACACAAAGGAATTAATAAATATTGCAAAAATGAATAGAGTAGAAAATGTATAAAATAAAAACCCGTTAAATTTAAATAAAGGTGATAAAGTTTTAATAAAAAGGATGAATAGAAAAAAAATCAATCTTATTATGGTCTTTATGAAATTGTAAAATAAAAGAGTGAATTTAATATTATTTATAATTAAATGGTCCTTATTAAATTGTAAAAACAGGAGTAAATTTGGTTAAAAATTCTAATGGAAAACTTAAATTATATCAGAAAAATATGTTGAAGAAATACATTTAAGAAGCTTGTAACTTAAACTAAATTTTAAAATTTTTAAATTTTGTATATTAAATAACATAAATTAATTATATTAAATATTGTATTAGTTAAAACAAAAATTATTTTTCAAAAATATAAATAATAAAAATAATTAGTTAGTTAGTTTAATGATCTATTAAATTATAACATGAATTAAATTGCGAGCTTTAGATCAAGTAAGTTTTTAAGAAGGCAACAACAACAACAACAACAACTCTGTATAGAGTCAATCACTTAGCTGACTAGACAGTCTGTTTCGGAAACCGCTACATATTCCTCTTCATTAGTCTTTGAGTGATTAAGCTGTGATCAACTCACTGTTTAAATTAGTATATGACTGTGCAGATTTTGGAATTCATTCTTTTGAATTGTATGGCTGCTAATCATATGACATTTCAAAGCATTAGGCTATTTATAGATCACCGCCATCGACTCTACCAAGGTTGCCATCTGTTCTAGTTGCTTCTTTTTATTTATTTCAATATTCAACAACAAACTGTCGAACAAACTATCGAACACCAATGAATAATGAAATAAATAAAAAGAAGCAACTAGGACATATGGCAACCTTGGTAGAGTTGATGATATTAATCAAAAACAATTTGTCAGCATTTAAACCTTTTAAACTACATCTCCTATCGCCGTATAATTGTCCTGCAGCACTTAAAAGTTGCTCACTTGCAACACTAGACGGAGGAGCTGAAAGATATTTAATCGCAACCGTAAAAATTTTGCAGTTGGGAAGAGGAGAAGACATACATGTATTTTATCATGTATTTTTTGTGGAAGCGGGTCAGTTTTCTTCTTGTCAAAAGTCTGCATTGTCAAACTGCTGTAATTTTTACAGTATTTTTAAAATACATTATTTTAAAAATTTTAACTGTATTTGGGATACAAAATGGTGTTTTACAGATTAAATTATTTGCCCTTGTACGGAAAGTTGTTATTTTAAGTTTATTTACTTTAGTTGTTCTTAGTCCATATTTGCAGAATTTTGGCATACAGAATTTTTAAACACAGCTTTATTTTAACGCAGAATTTTGTAATGCAGAATTTTGTATACAGAATTTCCTAGATAGACAACTGCACCGAACCCATTTTTTGTTTCATGAAACGTGCACAAAATCGCAAATGTATTGACAAAAAAGTTTGAATTTTTAAGCTATGCCGATGCCGATTCTTTTATTCAACCCGAAGTTCAACCGATTCCGATCATACAGTTTTCAACAGATGCACAGTGTGGGATTTAATCAATCTAGGAAGACAAAATTATGAATTTTTGTGAAATGATTCCTTGGTTCAGTGAATTGATCAAATCCCAAACTGTGCATCTGTTAAAAACAGTATATATATACATATATATATTAAGGCTTAGTGAAGTGTATGGGATGAGATTTTTACTATAAAGCGGGATTGAAAAACAGAAAACTTACACCATTTTAAGAAACTTGGCCAAAGGATTCTACTTTCTGATGAATTTCGAACCGCCAAAACTTTAAAAATAGCTTTTGATTTGAATGTGTTTAAGAAATATTGCTCAAAAGTGTTTCTTGCTCATACGAGGTGAACTGTTGTTCTAGATCTAGGTGGTTAGTGATAAAAAGTTGCCATTGGAAAAAAAAATATTTTGGATTTTTGTAGCGAAGTTTTTTCACCCATTTCCCTACCCTACGATTTCTGAACACAAAAACTGATTTTTTGGCAAATTGCTCTTTATCATGCGTACGAATAAAGAGACGTAATTACATTGTATAGACAGTTTCTAGATAATTAAAATACAAACATTTTGATCTACTGCTTGACTGTCTGAAATATCTGTTTACTGAGATATAAACATTTTTTAAGAAAAAGTCTGTGCAATGCTGTATTTTTAATTTTTTGTTATTTTCCAATTTTTAGCAGAAAAACAATACGAGATACGTTATTGAAATTTTTCACACTTTATTTTTTCCATGCATTGTCTTTGACTTGGCTCTCTGACTTAAAATTACCAAGTTATGGTAGTTTCTTCAAAAAAATTTATATCTCAGTAACCAGGTATATCAGACAATCAAACAATAAATTAAAATATTTGTATATAAATTATCTAGAAACTGTCTATACATTGCAATGACGTCACTTCATTCGTACGCATGATACGGAGAAATAAGCTGAAAAATCAGTTTTTTGCGTTCAGAAAATGTAGGGTAGGGCAACTTCTTAATGGCAACTTTTAATCACTAACCACTATTGATCTAAAACAATAGTTCACATCTTATGAGCAAGAAACACTTTTGAGCAATATTTCTTTAACACATTCGTATCAAAAGCTATTTTTAAAGATTTGGCGGTTCGAAATTCATCGGAAAGTAGAATACTTTGGCCAAGTTGCTCAAAATTACGTAAGTTTTCAGTTTTTCAATTCCGCTTTACAGAAAAAAGTTTCACTACACCTTAATATATATGAATTGCTTATTGCAATAACGTGATAAGCCACATGATCTTAAAAATCAATTTTTTAGGCTTAATATATTACTCAATGCATTGCCAACAACCACTGAAAAGCTTTGGCTATTTCTTTTTTATTTTTTTACCTATCTGTAAAATTTTCCGTGCTCAATTTCTTTTCTTCATACAAAAATACATTTTTTAAAAACTTTAGAGTCGATATTTAAAAATATTTTTTATGTGGCTTATTATGTTCTTGCAATAAGCCCTTCATATATATATAAGAAACGGCCGTCCGTGTGTGCACTCATCTTTCGATTTTCACGATGTTGGGCTTGATGGATTTGTATTAGCCCAAGGAAGAATGCTATTGAGGATAAAGGGAGCGCGTCACCTCCCATACAACCCAAATTTGCGATATCGAAGAGCTTTGGAGTTATAGGTCGCACTACCTCGAAATTTGGTATTCGAACACAATTCACACGTCCTGTTTCACGTGATAAAATTTTATGGGCGTTCGAAAAAGGAGCGTGACACCTCCTATACAATCCAAATTTGCGATATCGAAAAGCTTGGTGGCGGCCGAACAAAAGCAAATCTTTTAAAAATTTGCAAGAACTAGCAGCTAAATTTTTGTATGAACGATCTAAGAGACTGAAACTTAAAAACAAATTAAATTTTTATGCGAGCATATGCGAAAAAACTTTTGGCAGTCCATCAAAGCGTTAGCCCATTTTTTTATTTATACTATACTTTTCCTCGATAATTTAAAAAAATAAAACTAGATTATGAAGCAGCTAATTTTATTGTAAATTAGTCTTCATACCTTTGCAAAGTTTTTACATAACAAAAAAATTTTTAACTTAAAAAATTTAATCAGGGCACTTAATACAATAAAACTGCTACCTTGGATTTGAAATAATTTAAAAAAACACAAACAGCACCGTGTTACGACAGCCGTTTAAGGTACATCGGATAAAGCAATCGTTTTCAAATTTTTGACATGGCTTTCTGCGTGTTCTAGCGTTATTTTCCAGAAAAAAATTATTTTTTAAAAGTATTTTTTTTTACTTTAGTCTCCTAGATTGATAAAATCCCACACTGTGCGATGCTTGAATTTATTACACATACCGATGCCGATTAATCGGTCGAGCACTAGTTACAATATTTCAATATCACAAGCTTTTTGACCCCCAAATGCATATATTTTAAAAATTTGTGGGTTACTGCTGTTTGTAAAAATTTTTATTTAAATACTTTGTTGGCTACTTACGACTGTTAAGCATTTGCGTTTTCTGCTTACCTATTACAAGTATGACCATAACATTTCGAGGAATGATGAGGACTTTCCTAGGAAGTGTTATAGTGGTTTACGACATTTTGTCACGCGAGCGACGATATATGAGCACAACACAATTGTTCATTAGAAGCTCGGTCGAAGTTCTTTCAAGGTTTGAGATGGATATTTATATTTTTTTTTTAATTTTCGTGATATAAAAACTAAATCTCTTATACTAATATGTTAATAAATCTCTTTGGTTCGTGGTGTTTACGTTAGATTTACTTCTAGGAATAGTTAGATTTTGGTTATTTAGAGACTCACCCGTGTCTTTAAATTAGCTTTGAAATTTGTTGTTGATAATCATGATAAAATTATTATAGGTAGCCTGCTTTGACACCAGGGTTGGCCAGTAATGATTACTTTCGTGTAATGATTATAAAAAAATTACTGATTACAATTAATCATACACAAATTTATTACTTGATTATTTAAAATAAATCATTAATAACTTTAAAGTATTCAGTGATTTTTTTGAGAAATCAGTAATCATGCAAAAGTAATCAGTGATTAATTTAAGTAATCAATCACTTTCCAGTAATGAATGAATTATTTTGATTAAGAAATTTATCAGTAATCAGGCTTAACCATACGTTGATTGCAGATTTCTTTAACTTATATATTGTTTTATATCTGTTTTTATATACAGTTGCGGTCAAAATAATAGCAGCGCCCTTATATTCATACATGTTTGGATAAATAATACTAGTCTACGAATTTCGGATCCGGTAAGTCCATTTTCATTCCTATATAAACTTTCAATACTCGTTCCAACTCCGTACTCAGTTTCCTCCAATATTGTAAAATTTTCGAGATACAGGGCGTTTCATGTTTTTGGCAAGTGTTTAGTGTTGACACAGTTGCAAGTGTTGATCTCGAATCTAAACTACTCACCATAAAATAAAAAGTATCATTTTGTATTTTTGAAAAATTATCAACTTTTCCATCAATGTATCAATCACTATCGTGTTATGTGCTGTATCGTAGCTAAAATTCTGAGATTATCCAACGAAATATCAACAAATTTTGTATCTTTTGTTTTAGCGGAACTGTAACCGTCCAAATTTAAAATGTCTTTTTTTCATGTAAAAATACACTTAATCAACAGTATTTTTTTAAATTCTAACTTTGGACAGTAACAGCTCCGCTAAAACAAAAGATAGAAAATTTGTCGATATTTTGTTGGATAATCTCAAAATTTTTTCTCCGCTACAGCACATGACACGAAAGCGATTGATATACTTATGAAAAATCTGGTATTTTTTCTAAAATACAAAATATTATTTTTTATTTTGTGGTGAGTAGTTTAGATTCTAGATCAATAATACTAAACACGTACCTAAACCGTAAAACACCCTGTATCTTGAAAGTTTTACAATATAGGAGGAAACTGATTACAGAGTTTGAACGAGTGTTGAAAGTACATATAGGAATGAAAATGGACTTACCGGATCCGAAATTTGTAGACTAGTATTATTTATCCAAACATGTCTGAATATAAGGGTACTGCTATTATTTTGACCGCAGCTGTATGTCGTTTAACTGTAAAACTAAGACAAGTAAAATACACAAAAGGTTTCTGAGCACTATAGTTACCACTTCTTACAAAACCTATTTAACAAACATTAACATCACTTACAGCTGCTTCACTAGTAGCTGATGAAGAAAATATTGTATTTATGGTAAATAGCAATTACTGGAATAATAAAATTACATACAAATTTTGTTTTTTTTGTCTGACGAGAAGTAATCGGTAATCACCGAAAGCTGAGTCTGATTACTAACTACTTGATTTATTAAAAAATCATGTAATTCCATGTTACGATTACTTACTTTTTTTAAAAATACATGATTTTTAACCTTGCATGATTACTTTATTTTTTATAATCTTATGTAATTATTTTACCATTATTACTTAATTGAAAGTATTTTTATTTGTTTTTAATGTGATTTTTCTGAATATTTAGATAAAACAAGTAATCTGTGCAATCTGAATACATGTAATCATAATCAGCAATCGTGATTTGTAATCATGGCCATCCCTGTTTGACACTTACCTATTTTCTCACGAGCTGCTACCATCGAGTGTCACACAAAAAAAAAATTAAGAGAAAAACACACATTGGCCGCATTTAGCGGAGTCAACAGTTGGCAACTGTTGTGTTAAAATTTAAAAGAGAATCCTTTGCAATTAAATTATTCATATAATTACATAATAATAATAATAATGAAATTAAATAAATTATAACTTTTCCGATGTTTAGAGTAAAAACACATTTAGAGAAAAACATCGGTGTCGATACCATAGTTTTTTGTTGTTGTTTGGCATTCGATGGTCACGAAATGTCACTCCTACCCTTTACTGATTGTATCATGAGTACAATTTGTTTGCTTATTTCACATAGTTAGGTACCTAGGATAGCAATTTACTTTTTTGAAAATCTAACTAAGAATTTTTGTTTCTCGTACCAAAACAAGTAAATTTTTTATCGTACACAAAAATTGGTCGAAAAAGACATAAGGTCTAAGGCGCTGATACCGCAAACAATAGTATTTTAAAATAAGTTTAAATCTGTTAAAACGTGTCACAACCTTTGGCATTCAAATAGTTTGGCATTCAAATATTAAAGTAAAATCAGTAACAAGCGGGTTCATTAAATATACCCATTGAAATTTTCATTAGAAACTTCCTTAAAAAATAACTATGCAATATGTTACGAATTAACAACAAATTAAACTAAGTTAATTTGATTCTTTATTTTGGCTTTTGAAAATGTAAGTCGATAAAACCACTAAATAGAGGTGTGTACAAAATTACCTTCAATTAATTCAATAAGAAGCCAATGTCTATAGAAAATAAAATTCGAAAACCGTCAACCGAAAAACTGAAAACCGCTAACGTAAGCACAAATGTTGTTAACTCATCCTTGATAAGTGTTGAACTAGGCTATCAGGTAAATTATAATGATTGTGCAATGCTTGCTACTTTATGCAAAGTTAACTTAATAACGTATCCTGTGGTGACATTTGTTCAACGCAATTATTATGCAATTAATTCAGTAACATTTTAAGGTGTCGGAATGTGTTCGAATCGTAAAAGAAAATGCTAGACGGAACACAGGCTATTAGTCCATCTGCTAGCTCACGAAAAGTGTCGAAACGCTACAAGCCGCATATGCGGAATACAATTTGAACACCTCAGCAGCTGTCTTTTGTAAGGAGAAAACCCGTTACTTCTGTTTTTGAGTTTTTATTGGAGACAATTGTGAAAAGGAATTGTATAGCTAGTAAGAGACAGATACAACAATAATAAAAAAGGTTAACTGTTAGAACATTAGAATTGTTGTAAAGCGAACAGAGCTCATGCTGAACGTAGCAACAATTATTAGAAAAGAAGATATTCATCACAATAAAAAGATAGTTGACAAATTATAAAAGTTAATAGGCTAACGTGTTATCAGTAAAAAAAATGGTCAAGCATGGCTCAACAAAAATGCAGGAGAGTTTGGGCAGCGTGTATTACTTTCTTTAAATTATTACTTCTCTTGACGATTTGATTTATGCATCTAATGCACTTTAAAGTTTGCTCAAAAATAAAAATGTAATGTCAAAAATGTATTTACAACTAACCGAGGTATATAGAACGGGTAAGGTTAGTAGATAAAATTATCTCTTGTTGTGTGGGCATAGTATAATTATTACAAAGTAGTAGCGACAATTTTTGCTGCGGTCAACGTATGTCAAACAAAAGAAAATCAAAACGAGAGCGTGCTATGGTTGCTCTGGCAGCTGATGCAAAAAGGAGGTATAAAAATATTTTGTTTTGTTTGACATATGCTGACCGCAGCTTGTCAGGAAATAGGTAGTTGTTTAAATAAGAAAGAAGGTAGTTGTCAATAAATATAACTATGTTGTGAATTTTTGTGTTTTAAATTAATTTATTTTAATTTATTTTAGCAACTTTATTCAACAATCCGTTCTACTTGGTCAAACGCACAATGCAATAATAGGATTCAACCATACGTCTGACTTTGCCGCAGATGGCATAGGTCTTTTAACCAACGGTCATGCGACCGATTTCTGCATCAAAATCGACGATGCTCAATTGCACAGAGGCGTGGTCCTTGGCATGGATAATTCTGTTGGATGCAGAGCACTTTCTGGGGCAGTACAAATCAACAGACTCTCCGGGGTCGTTTTCCATGTTTATAGATATAAAAACATAAGCACGCACAAAAATGAAAACTATATCAATTTTATGTTTGGCAACTATGGTAACCACCTCTCTGTGACATCTCTACCATGTTGAATATACCTTGCAACTTACTATTCTAAAAGAAAACTTAAGGACGTCAGTATGGCGATTTCATCCAAACCAAACCAAATTAGGCGATTTCATGTACTTTTTTTTCTAAAGCAGTTTATCCGATTCCAGAGCTAAGATTTTTAAGAAAAGATATAAGCCTGTCTTGACGTGCTTTCAAGGCCATAACTAAGTTAAGTCTATAGTTTGAAATCTCATTTCTTCACCAGATGATATCAGAACTGACATAAATATTTTAAAAATAAATAAGTTTATATTTTCCTTAGGATCGAAGAAAAAATATGATACTTTTAAGGAGAGCTAAAAAACTAAATCGTAGTTTTCATAGTTTCTCGAAGTGACAACTCATTGTGGAGACAAATTTCAATAATGCGATAATGCGAATAAAAATGTGCAAATAGCATTACTTTGTTTTTAAGTAAGTCCAGTTTAAGGAAATGGAGTTTTTATGTTTTTTTTTGTATTTTTTTGTTAGGACATCGTCCTTAACCGTATTTTTATATATATTCAATTCAAATTATTTGTTGTAATTTATAATTATCAACCAACATATTATATTATCGATATAAATTAGAAAGTTCATGTATATAATTAAAAAAAGGTTATTAAAAAGTTAACAAGTTTTTGTTTTTGCAATGTCATAAAAATAAAACCAAAACGATAAGTTAATTTTTTAATTGTTTCAATCTTCTTAGTATTTAAAAAACTGTGCTGTTAAAAAATTTAATAGATACATTTATATTTGACTTGGATAAAGCAAACTCTTCTTACCTTTTATAAACCTCCATTATTTGTTGGCACCAAGACGAAGTCCAGTTTTGAAGTTTTCCACCGAATTTGAATTCTCTTTTCATAAGAGATTGTTTTATATACTCAAAATATATACATTTGGCTAAAAAAGAATAAAAAAAAACCAACAATATTAGATGTGTTGTGAATTCTTGCAATGTCCAAATTACATTGTTAAACTATTAAATAAAATTAGGGGTTGGAAAAGAGGAAAAACAATTAATTTCAACATATCCACAATAAGTGTGAAAATGACGGTTAAAAAATCGTTTTACGCCTAAATGACAAAACAAATTTCATGAGGTTGTTAAAAATTCCACATTAGAAAAAAAAGAAGCGGTAGCACAGAGGTGTTGAAATGAGTGACACCTTTACTGCTATATTTTTAACACATTTCTCATTTGAACGATATAATGGCCATATGTCACCAAAGAGTATAGCACAGAAACAATACATCAACAAGAGATTTTAAAGAATTTTATAGAAGACATACGACATTTCAAGAAATTCTCCTAATACAATGGAAACTCAAACAATTAGTACGAAGCTTGGTGTATATTACCATTTACTATCTTATTTAAAATATACTAATCAATAATTCACTAACAGCTGCTATATAGCACACGCCTTTCTTAAACAGGTGATTCCCAAAGGAAGACGTTGCTACAAAAAATACACCTGATAATAGAAATTTGACTTATTACTTCGAACGTTTTTAAGCAGATGACACTGTAACCATGGTCTGACGAAAACAAAACGAAAACTACTTAATCTTCACTTATCAACGCGATCGAAGAAAAATAAAATACAGCTATGTAATAGATATTAGTATATTCGGTATATATTATCCTATTAAAACAATTGTAGTTATGAACTTTAAATTAAAAAAAGTGTCCTTGTCTTATTCTTTATTTTAATTTATTTCTGCGTTTGGAAAATCATAACTTCGAAAGAAAAGGCAGGATAAAAATTTTTAGTTTAAAAGGAACACAAATAAAAAATAAGGGATAACGTTAAACTTCCTCACATTAATACATATGTACATAAACTCATCCATCTATTTCATCCATATTCCATCCATATACAAACCTAGAAGAATAATAAGAAAGAAAAAAGGGAACCTTGAAATAACGAAATATTGATTGAAAAAGTTAGTTAAGCAAACAATAGCGGCATTTCATGTCTCTAGTTATTTTTTTGCTTTCTTTGCTTTCCGACATTCTTTGCTTTGCATCAACCGCACTTTAAGTTGACCATCACAACTCAGTTTTCATCACAACAGTGAGTTTTCATTTAAAATTCTAAGAATCAGATAAAGATAACTTAAATCTGCTTGGGGTCAGGTCATTCAATGTTTATTAAAGCGTGTTAGAGCCAAAAATAGAGAAAAGGATGTTCTTGTTCTGCAAAGTATAAATAGTTGCTGGTGATCAAGGAGTTCGAGCAAAGACTGTTGGAGGTTTTTTTTTAACTAGTGATGCGTCTCAAGAATGACTACATACTTAAAGTAGGTAACGACGCAATCACAGCGCACTATTGTTTTCGGTGCTTGACGCACTTTTCCTTTTATCTTCTGTTGCTTTTGGATATTGGTTTTCTAACATATATTTAAAATAGTTCTTACTTATCGTGACTTTAGAAAGTTTTTCTGGCTGATTGTATGTACAAACTGGCTACAATCGCAAAGACTTGACGATCCTTAGCTCATCCCTACTCATACACATAGCCACAGTAAAGCATATAGTCATAGCTACATATTGTATATACATTTATAGTTATCTATATTTACTGGCAAACGCATTTCAAGTACCTTTTATGTTTGAAAGAGCGAACGGACGTTGTTGCAGTTAAATGCAGAAGAACGATAGCTGCTTGTTTCTACTCTTTTGTTTATTTTCTATGTTGGTTGTGAATTCCTTGTGGGAAAGAAAAACATGTTCTTATCCATACTGAGATATAATAACTAAGGTTGAAGTTATCTTCTGACCTTGATTTGATATTGGTGTAGGAATTTATGTTTTTTACCGCCTTTAAAAAGACTGTGACTTTTGAGGTACTAAGACTTTTTTTAGTCTATTCTGATTGGTTTTCTCTACACAGTTTTTTACGGGATTTTTCCCAAAAATAAAAATGCATAAACATATGAATTGTTAGTATCTTCTACATATATAAAAATGGATGTATGTATGTGGCTATATCCCTTATAGACTCCAAAACCGCTGAACAGATCTTTATGAAATTTTCAGGGAAACTGAAACCACATCTTGAGAGTGTTCCTGTGAGGTTTAGTAACGATTGGACAAGGGGGCGTGGTACCTCCCATACAAGCCAAATTTGCCTATCGACCAGAAACAAAAAAAAAGGATATATATCAGTCGGTTTTGATCGTAAAAAATAAGATTTAGTTTTTTTGTTCATATGGTTACTGTAAGTAACTGTACAAAAAATGGGCGTGGTCTAAATATATATACGCCCACTTTTTAGAAATCATGTCAATTCCAGAGTTCTACACATTTTTATATTGAAACTTGCTGTGTAGGTGCTCCAAGAGGCGGTAACTATACATTAATGTTTTCACGCCCTCTTTTACCGCCCACAAATCAATATCTATATACATAAAAAGAAAAACGATGTGTCTGTGTGTGATGCCTATAGACTCCAAAACTACTGAACCGATTGACCTGAAATTTTGGCAGTCGATTTGTTTCAGGCACGAGATGTTGAAGAAAATTAGTTGGTTAAAAAACAATTCAGTAATAATATTTAAAATCGTTTCAAAATAATGAACGCATTTCTTTGACTTAATTATTCACAGATTATGTATTCTGATTATGTAACTAGCTGAAACACCGTGTGTTGCTGCCACGCCCCCGTTGCCAAACGCCCATAACATGCTATCAGTGAAACGGCACGAATAAATTGTGATCGAGTACCGAATTCCGAGGATGTGCGGCCTGTTGAAAAGCATTCTAAATATACTATGTGGCAACGCTACGACCTTAAATATATGAATCTTAATTTGCAACTCTGTTATCTTTCTCTATATATTTATCTTCTATGAAATTAATAATATACATATTCATTTTTTGAATCTCATAACGTACGGTTCTAGTTTTATTTGTTCTACAGGTTATGGGCCCAGACCCAATAAATAAAGTATAGTAAACATAATGGCAGCAGATATAAAGTACTCAATTGCAAAATTGAACAATGGCAATTATTTTGTTTGGAAATATAAGCTTGAGATGCTCCTCATAAAGGAAGGTGTTTGGCAAATAATTTCAAAGCCCAAACCAGAGAATGCAGGAGTTGAATGGAATACAAAGGATGACGTAGCCAGAGCAACAATTTGTCTGCTGGTGGAGGTGCTGGTCTGGGAAGCTTTAGCGAAATATCATGAGCGGCATACATTAAGCAACAAAGTAAACACAATGAGGCAGATTTGCAGTTTGCAATTGGAAGAAGGCGGCGATGCTGAAGTTCATGTTGGTAAGATGCGTAATTTGTTTTTGAAGTTGGAGAGCCTTGGAGAAAATTCTTTCAGTGAAAGCTGGAACGTGGCTATGCTTTTGAGTAGCTTACCGCGGAGCTATGATATTTTAATTACTGCTCTTGAGTCTCGTCCAGAAATTGAGCTATCAATTGGTTTCGTAGAATCCAAATTGATTGAAGAATATAAGCGTCGCCAGCTGACGGATCAAAAGGAATCTCAAAGTGCAATGGTTACGTCTAAGAATGACTTGCGTGCTAAAAAGCCGAACTCGTATATGGAATGTTATTTTTGTCACCAAAAGGGTCATATAAAACGAGACTGCATGCGATTTGCGGAATGGAAGAAAAAGAATTTAAGTCAGCAAGCTAGTGTAGCAAAAGACGTAGAAGATGACGAATTTTGTTTAACAATTTCTGACAATAGACATGGAAAATGGATTGTAGATTCGGGAGCCTCATGTCACATTTGCAATGACAGAAATCTGTTTGACGATTTTAATCCATGGGTTAAAAAGAAAGTTGTGCTTGCAAATGGTGCTCAAGTTGAATCACAAGGTGAAGGTGTCGTTCGACTAACATTGGTTAACAAATTCAACATAGAAAAAATGTAAAATTCATGGAAGTGCTTTATGTACCTTCAGTTAAAATACATTTGTTATCTGTTAAGAAATTGACTTCCAGAGGGTGTGATATTACATTTAAAGGAGACACATGCTATATTAATAGGAATGGTTTATCGGTTGCTGTTGCTAATATTCATGCAGGATTGTATTCGCTTGAGAAGGAAAGTATTAATATTGTAGAAGAGTGTAGTTATAAATGTATTCATCACTGGCATAAAATTTTGGGTCATCGCTCTTCAGATGCAATTTTACAGATGAAATCTAAAGGGCTTGCAACTGGTTTGGATATAAAAAATTGCAAAAGTCAAATTGGCTGTGAAGTGTGTCCAATCGGAAAGTCCACACGGGAACCATTTCCAAGCAAGAATATTATTAGCTCTAAATCGGTTCTTGACATAATTCATACGGATGTCTGTGGGCCTATGGAAGAGCAAACACCAGCTGGCAATGCATATGTGCTTACATTTATTGATGATTACAGATATTGCTGCGTATATTTATTAAAACGTAAATCCGATGTCTACAACGCACTTAAACAATATGTGTCCATGGTAAAAAATATTTTTAATAGAAAACCAACAATAATAAGGTCAGACAGAGGAGGCGAGTATATTGGCAAGGATGTCGTCGAATATATCCAAGGCGAAGGAATCCAAATTCAGTACACAGCATCATACTCAACTGAACAAAATGGTGTCGCCGAGCGCAAAAATCGCTATTTAATTGAGATGTCAAAATGTATGCTCAAGGATGCAAACCTACCAAAGATATTATGGGGTGAAGCAGTTTCGACGGCAAATTATTTGCAAAATAGATTGGTTACTCGTGCTACAAACAAAACTCCATATGAGCGTTGGTACAATCATATTCCAGATTTAAGGCATATTCGAGTCTTTGGAGAAAAAGGTTTCGTACATGTACCTAAAGTAAAAAGAAAAAAATTTGAAAGATTTGTTAAAATGATATTAGTTGGATACGACTCAAATTCTAAAGCATATCGCATGCTTGACAGCAGCTATCGTGTCCAGATATCCAGAGACGTGACATTTATGAATAACAAGCAGGATATAATTCAAAATCAGGTAGATGAGAAAAGCGAGTTTGAAGAAAAGCAACCCGACGAATCTTACATAGAAATCATTACTTCTGGAAGTAAGACTCACAAACAGCAAGATTTTAATGACATCGAATCGAATGCATCAAATGATTCATTTCACGGTTTTGACAGCGACGAAGAAAAATCAACTCAACATCAATTGCGACGATCAGAAAGAGCAAATAAGGGACTTACTCCGGCCAGATTTTTAAATCACGTTGAAAATGCAGATCCACAAACTTTTGAAGAAGCCACGAGTGGCGTAGATCGGGAAAACTGGTTGGATGCAATGCGTACAGAAATAAAATCAATAAAAGACAACAAGACGTGGAGTTTGGTGGACCTGCCTGAGAATCGCACACCAATAGGTTGTAAGTGGGTCTTTAAGCGTAAATATGGAACTGATGGTGTTCGGTTCAAGGCTCGGCTAGTGGCTCAAGGGTTCACGCAGCGATATGGTGTTGATTATGAAGAGGTTTTCGCCCCGGTTGTTTCACACACAACGTTAAGAATTCTCTTTGCAGTGTCTGGAAGGCACCAGTTGTTGGTTCATCATATCGATTGTAAAGCAGCATTTCTCAATAGTGAGTTGAAGGAGGTCATTTACATGCGACAGCCGGCTGGCTTTGTTGAAAACGATATGAAAGATAAAGTTTGCTTATTAAATAAGGCAATATATGGTTTGAAACAGTCGGCGCGCTCGTGGAACCAGAACATTCATAATGTATTGATGAAATCAGAGTATGTACAAAGCAAATCCGATTCATGTTTTTATTCATTACTTAAGGCAAATGCCACAATTTATGTACTAATATATGTAGATGATGTGCTTATTGCCACAAATAGCAAAGAAGAAATTTCAAAATTTAAAGATATGCTGGCGGGTAATTATGAAATTCGAGATTTGGGACAAGTGAAAAACTATTTAGGACTTGAAATTAGTCGTAATGGGCTTGGAATGTTTTCAATATCACAGTCGATCTACATTGAGAAAATTATTGTAGAAACGGGCCTTTCCCAAGCTAAACATTCATTAATTCCTTTAGAGCCATCCTATGGCAAGAGTAATGTAATTCAGAAGGGGTTATCAAGCAATAAAAATTATTTATCAAAAATTGATTGGCAGTCTTCTATATGTGACTCTAAATACAAGACCAGACATTTCGGCAGCAATATGTATCCTAAGTCAGAAAACCAGTCAGCCTACAGAAGAAGACTGGGTTGAATTAAAAAGAGTAGTGAGGTATTTAAAGGGTACTACTAATTTTAAATTATATTTGAATGGCGAAGACAAAATCGCACTTTTTGGTTACTCTGATGCTAATTGGGGCGAGGATAGAATAAGCAGAAAATCTAATAGTGGATACTTATTTATGGTGTATGGAGCGGTAGTATCCTGGAGTTGCAAGAAACAAACGTGCGTGGCATTGTCCTCAACGGAGTCAGAATTTATTGCTCTCGCTGAAGCCGCTAAGGAAGCCCTCTGGCTCAAGCAATTACTAATTGATTTCAATGAACAAATTAATCAACCCGTGCTTATATACGAAGACAACCAAAGCTGTATCAAATTAATCGAAGCGTTTAAGTTTAACAACCGAACTAAACACATTGACATAAAATACCAATTTATAAAGGATCACATCGAAAAAAATTATTTAAGATGTGAATACTGTCCATGTGAGGAGATGCTGGCTGATATTCTCACGACAAAAGCTGATATTCCAGCGACAAAATTGGAGAACCTTCGAAGGCGTCTTGGACTTATGTAATATTTAGAATGAGAAGGGGTGTTGAAAAGCATTCTAAATATACTATGTGGCAACGCTACGACCTTAAATATATGAATCTTAATTTGCAACTCTGTTATCTTTCTCTATATATTTATCTTCTATGAAATTAATAATATACATATTAATTTTTTTAATCTCATAACGTACGGTTCTAGTTTTATTTGTTCTACACGGCCACCTATAACTCCAAAGCTATTCAATATCAAAAATTTAATTTGTATGGGAGAGGTCACGCCCCTTTGCCTAACGCCCATAAAATTGTATCAGTAAAAAGTGTAAATTGCCCCGCCTCCTTGCCCAACGCCTATCACATGTTATCAGGGAAACGCTACTTGTAAATTGTTGTCGAATACCGAATACTGAGACTTTGCGAAATATAATTATAAAGCTAACCGATATCGCATATTTGGCCTGTATAGGAGGTAATTTTGAGTATTAACAATATTTTTTAAACTCTTTCACAAAAGTAGTATTTAGAAAATTTATACAAAAATAGTTAGATCAATAAAAATGATAGCTTTAATGAAAGATGTAAACGTCTTATTTGCAAACATGTATAAATTTAGTAATATGAAAAAATACTTTTGAAGTGAAAGGATCATAACTGGGGACATATTTTTAAAATCTTAAGCAAATCGAAAAAATCTTTGAAAATTCTTCAATTCTTTTCGAATTGCATTCGTTCTATAATAGTCATACAATTTAACTCACAGTCTATATTAATAAAACTTATTTATTGGTTTGTTTGTTTAACTGACATTTATACAAATCTAAATGGCTTAACGGACTTAGCTCAATTTGAGTACACATATTGTGTGCATCCTAGATTATATTGTAACATACTTAGTTTTGATCACGCTCATATTTCACCTATTTTCACTTACGTAAATTTTGATATTGAAAATCTTTCTAAAAAAAAAATTTTCGCAAATTAAATTTAAAAAATTTCAGTAATTTTAATACTAAAAACATTCACATATCTTTAGAATTTCAGAAAGTTTTGGTACAACGACTTTTTCATAAATCATTGTTCCCAAGATTGAGAAAAAACGACATGAAAATCAAAACTTTGACTTTCGATGCAAATATATCCGCTATTTTTAAATATATTTAATTCGAATTTTTTTTTATCAAAGTCTTAATAAAAGCACTTTACAAAAATAGTTTCAACTGTAGCTAACGTCAGTGAATATGTTTTTTTATTTTTTTTTTTGCAAGAACGGTCCAAAATATTTTTCAAAAACGGTCCAATATATTGAATTTTTACTCAAAAAATGATTAAAAAATGTTTTTGTTGTACAAATAAGAACAATTGAAAATTGCATTTCTGAGTACTTTTCATATAGTAAAGCATGTATTTGCAATAATATCATAAAAAATATATAAAGGTTTATAAATAAAAAATTTTTCCGCAAATAAACAACTTAAAAAATATTGCTTACAACATTATTCGCGGCTAAGCTTCAACTGATGGAATCGCCCTTACAATAATATAACACTTAAAATATCATGTGGGGAAAACGGCAAAAAAACCAAGTCAACACACAAAATATACATAGATTATGTCATCTTTATGATATAATTGAAATTATATAACAAAGAGATAAGAGGTAATGCAAAAAAATAAAATAACTTTAAATTTATAGGGTAGTTTAGTAAAAAAATTGCCTAAATTTTTTATGTAAAACCTAATGAAATTCTGCTACATTTTGTTGGCAGCTACATCGTTTATTCAGATGTTTATTGCATCAAATCTTTACATATCATTTCTATTGCTTTTCAATATTATGCTCACATTGTCGCTTACCTATTCTCTCGCTCTCAAAAGCTTTAAATCGTTCGCTCGCTGACTCTCATAAAGCTTTTATGTGGATTTATGATAAATCCACATTCAAATTTTACTGTGCCACTTGCTTGTATGGCGGTGGCAAATCTTTATATTATATTATCTGTGGTAAAACCTTTTAAAGAAATGCATTTATGTCAAAAAAATTTAACTAAACACAACATTCAGGTCCGTATTTAGAGGGGATTATCGGGGGTTCTGCCCCCCTCCCCCGAAATCCTGAAAAATGGAAAATTAATACTTTCGAAATCAGATGACAAACCCATCTTAAACATTCGTTGATACTATTTCGTGGCACTTTTCGCTGGATTAGATTGCTTTCAGCAGAACAGCAAAAGCAACGAAAATTTCGCTGAACACAGGTCTTAAATTGAAAAACGCTGTTTTTATGTTTTTATAACAAAAGCTTTACCAAAACCAAAAAATTTTGCCAGAAATTTAATTGTCATCTATATCTATACTATTATATAAAAGGAAATACACAAAATTTGATCCAGAATAAGCTCGGCAACCGCTGAACCGATTTTGATAATTATTTTTTTATTCGATTCCTATGATAACTTAGATTGCCAAGGTTTTTGAAAAATGTATTCTTGAATTATTACAAAATCACGCATTTTATTTGATGCTTACATTTAACCAACAGCACAATACAACAGCAAACAAAGCTTTCCTCTCTTTGTCGCGAGAGCTTCTCTCAATATAACACGGCAGCCATGTTGTGTAGATGCTTTCAGTGAGATTCTTACTATCATAGAGTGTTGATTCAGTTTCTTTGTAAATGTTTTGAGCCAAAATTGAGTTATAAGCATAAATTGGGGGCGTGCATTAATCACTCTCCCCCTAGTGAGATATCGTGAGATTTGGCTCGACCCCCTCTCATCCCACGTGAGATTGTTCAAAATGCGTGTTTTCAGTGAAAAGTTGTTAATCTATGCTTAATTGTGATGGTTTTATTAAAAAAAAACTCGTAATTTATTTCCTTTCTTTTTATTTAGGACTAGTTAAGACTAGAATTTAAGACTCTGAGATCGTAGTTTAAAATCACAATGAAAAAAATCGAACAATAAAATACTTATTAAGTAAAAGTAAGTCATTTAAAATGAGAACTTCAAAAATTGGTGAAGGAATATTCGTTCTAATTCAGTCCATGGGGACTCATGTCTACTGGAACCAGCATGTCCATATGATTTTCAGTAAAATCATCTGCTTCTTCAACTTCGCTCTGATTTAGCCACTCTAAACCGTTATCGCTTGCACACAGAAGCTCATTAGCTCGTCATGTGATAATCCGTGAAGGTCGCACTTTGCGCGCTGGTGCACGGTGAACTGCGAGCCGATGCTCTGCAGCTTTTGTGATGGATGAAAAGTTAATACCGCATGTATTGCAGCGGTATTTTTTAAGCGGATCTCTTTTCTAGATCACCACGTACACTGGGGCAATAGAGGTCATAGGGCAAGTCCATGAAGGCCTGCAAAGGTTGAATCGGTAAGCAGTGGCGAATCAAAAAGGGAGCAAATAACTTTCCGTCATGCTCACTAGGATCTGGGATAGTCAGATGCCAATCAATCTGCGTGATAGGGCAAGGAGGTGACAGAAAACGGTCGTGAAGAATCAAGTGCAGATCACTTCGGCGTGGGCTACAGCAGGCCCGATTGTCGCATTTTACAACCTAAAATAATAATTAAAAAAAATTCATTATTTTGGTTGTTAAAAAATTTAAAATAAATAAATTAAAAAATTTAATTAAAAAATTAAATTACCGCGTACCTGAAGTAAACATTGGCGCTCTCTAATGTGCTCAGCGTACCATTCTTCAGATGGCAGATCTGTAACGCTGGAAGTGCCATTGTTAGAGTCCATGTATTTAGCAACTACTTCGTGTTCGTCAATACACATTGCCGACCATATTTCAGCCAATATTTCCCCTGCCGTTTTGAAATTATCCTTACAACACCCATTAGCTCCAGGCTGAGGGGAGCCACACGCCTCTCTACTCTATTAAAAGCACTTCTGCCAGGAGCAATAGTCACAATAAATATTGTGTCCAAATCATATTGTCTAAAATGTTCTATGGCATGTGCGATCACTTTGCGATATCGTGGGTTCTCATCGGGACCACCATCTCTCTAAATGATAAGGACAGGCTTAACTTTGCAGTCTTCGTTCTTCATAAAATTGTTAAATGGATCAAGGATTAAAAGAGTGCTCAAGTCTTGAGCGTAGCTGATTGCAGTTGAATAAGAGTGCTTGCTACTTCTAATTGCTATATAAGTTCTGCTTCTGGCCGTCCCAACTCATTGGCCTTTACTTCACAAAGTGCATACACGCTCGGAATGAATTTGTGCCTGGCAGCTATTACAAAGTCATGATCTGGCAGCGAAACTCTGTTTTCAACGTGCATTGCCAAGAGCGCCTGTTTGTTTGCCGCAACAATCCTTAAGGGAAAACGGGCTTTACCATCTTGAGATAAAAAAGTCACGGAGTGAGGACCAATTACTGAAGCTACTGTCTCCAGCTACCTTATGTATGGAGGCCACACAAAAGTATTGGTCTGCTTCAGGACGGCTCAGTTTCACTGGGACAGACAATACATGGCGCTTACCCTCGCTCGTATCTGCCCGTCTAGGTAGCAGTCGAATATATGCAGAAATGTCAGATATGGCGATATCTCGCCAAACTGGTGGTTTTCACGACCACTTTGGCGAGAAGAATTTTGCTTTGGCGAGTTGACGAAAAAGTGGCGGTTTCAACATTTTTTTGGCGATATTTTGGCAAGATTCCCTAAAAATGCTATCGAATCCTTTTTGCGTTGTACAACACTTTTTAATAAGCAAAAATTGTGTATGTCTCTAACACTTAATTCGACGAGCAACAGTGGTACCACACATAAAACATAAAATCACTTTTTACAGCTGATATTGCTTAGACTTGTTTAGTTTGATCGCTAAAATGCCGAAAAATCCGGAAGGAACAAGAAGATATAGAAAAGACTGGGAAAATGCAATCTGTGCTTTAACACTAACAATTTTAATATATGCTGTGAAAGTTTTGAGTCAACAAAAGAAATGTTTCAACGTTTTAACTCTAAAATTATGTACATACTTAAAACCAGAAGATTCTAACTTGAAGTCATTGAAAAATTGGAAATATATATAGACGCTTACAATTTGTTAAAAACCAGAAATATTTTTTGGGTTTGGTATTCTCTATAAACAGTTTTCACTCATTACTTTCTTTATTGCTTTTTTGTTATGGTTTTTTATAATCTTATGAAATACTTTCTAGCATCAAACAGGATCTTGTTTTAGTTTTTTATACGAAAATTTTATATAAAACATTTTTTGGCGATTTAGTTATCGACAATTGGCGAGAAGGAGTATCAAAAAACTGGCAACTCTGAATGTATGTTGCACTTCGAGAGATATTGAACCCCAGCTCAATTATTTTATCAGTGAGCTCTGAAAGCGTATGGACAGTACAAACTATCTCACAGCGACGCCGCTCCTCAGCTCAACATAGCTAAATCAATTATTGAATGAAAGAGCATAAAAATACGTGTGACTCTTGGCAAAGCACTCCCGTATTAAGTCGCCTCACGCTCCATAGAAAAAATGTTGTTAACACAAATGCTCAAAATAATCCTTGGTTTATGTTACAACGATTCCCCAAATATGTCGACTCTAGCGATAGCCATCCGTGAGCTGGAATGGTTTGAAATAACCTCTAAAAAACGAGTTATTTTGTAACAACATTGGCTGGAGTAATAGTTACAAAAAATTTAATTGTTAGAAATTATAGGCCGGAAAAAGATCTTCCAGTCTGCATCAAAAAATTGTAAATGTTTGCAATCAGATTAAAGATAACGCTATTTTTCATGCATAGTTTTGATATTTTTTTATTATATTTCCATACAAAAACTTTCAAAATTGAAATAACTTCATTACTCTTATATTTTTTTTTTTTTTTTAATTTCTTACGATATTTTTTCAGTAGGTGTTCAGTAGATATTTTATAATAAATATATTATTTTTAATATATCTGTGGTCACAAGGAATAATGACTAAACTCAAAATATCGTAAAAAAGCAATATGGAATTTACTTTATTGCCAATTTTTAGAAGTATGCAGATATCCATTTTTTCCCAGAATTGATCATCACTTATGTCTGCACATATTTTGTTTGTAACGGTTCATATATTTCAAAAAAATGGTTCGTAGTTCATGCAATTAAAATATAATTTTTTACGATACTTTGAGTTTAGTCGTTATTCCTTGTGACCACAGATATATCAAATTAAGCAATTCTGACTAGGAATCAATGCGAGCATTTTAACACCTTTCCAACGATATCTTGAAAAAGAGGATCGCATTAGAAATAATTAGGTTTTTTTAATTTTAATAAAAATAAATTTGAAAAAAACGCATGAAAACCCGATTTATTTTTAATCCGAATGCAAAAATTTTAATTTTTTGATACAGATTGGAAGAACTTTTTCCGACTATAATTTCTGACAGTTTATTTTTTACAACAATTACACAAGCCGATATGGTTACAAAATAACTCGACTTTTAGAGGTTATTTCAAACCATTCAAGCTAACGGATGGCTATCGCTAGTTACAATTATCCCAACTTGCTGAAATGCTTATGTTGCCGTTATTTTAGGCTAGCAATATGCGTGTTGTTTATAAGCAGTAGCGTGCATACTAAAATATGCATGCTGTATTGGTACTAAGGCATGAACCTTGCATGCATACTAGTCTTGCTTAAAAAATATGAACTCCCATTGTGCATTTAAACTTTAAGGAGTGCGGTTGTTCATAATTTATTACAAAATATAAATTAATATAACAGAATATAACAACTTTAAAAACAAAAATAAATAAGATGATTAACTAATGGCAACAGCAATTTTTTCTTACAATATTAATGACAATATATGCATACAGTATGCATGTGGCGACCGTAGCCTAGTGGGTAGAGTGCGTGGCCCCTAAGCTTAAGAACCGCGGTAGCCCGGGTTCAATTCCAGCTCAGACAGAAAGTTTTTTCAATTGAATTAATTTTTCTGTTCGGTCGTCACCTCTCTGCAGACAATGACAAGCCTCAGAGTAAAAATTTCCATGTAAAGCTTCTTGAGAACATAAGCCGTTCGGAGTCGGCATAAAACACGTAGGTCCAGTTCTCGGTCATTTGTGATCAAACATTTAACACGCACAACACAATTGATGAATAGAAGCTAGGTCAGTCTTTCCAAGGGCTGAAATGGCCAGTTTATTTTATTTTGTTTTTTGTATGCATACAGTAATAATGGTAATGTATGCATGCAGTATTAATGACAATGAATGCATAGAGTTCTACTAATTCCCCATTAGCATTAGTAATTGTGCGGGTACACAGTACAAATGCTCTTGTATGACATCGCCATGTAAAATGGAAATAATCTTGCATTTATGCTGGCATGCATAAAAAAAATCAAACGTATGCCTACATCATCAATGCTGTATGCATGTATGTACTTACTGGGATGTGCTTCATGCGAGCCGACCACCGAATTAAACATTTACGGACGTAAACACACCAAGTAGAGACTTGTCCATGCGTCGCTGTCGACGAACTACTATGCTACTTTGTTGCACTCGCATAACAGCGAAAAATATTATAGTGTAAGATTTTGTCATATTGTTGATATTTGTATTTAAATTCTAAATGTTTGATAGTTTTGATAGAAATTGAGGTAAAGTCAGCTAGTGATTTTTTCCTTTTCATATTGAAAAAACTTTGTTGTTGTTGTTTCTTTGGAAAGATTCGTTAAAACAATTAATTGTATAATTAAGCTCAATAATTAAGCTCAATAAACGATTTTAAACTATAAAACAACTAGAATTTGTATTTAAAATCAAGTATGATTTAAACTATCAAACATTTAGAGTTTGTATTTAAATCATATAAAAGCAACATAATAAATAACAAGGTCATTTAGAAAAAACTTTAATCAAATGGTAGAGCACGACTAAACAGAAACAAGCTGAAAATATATCAGCAAAAATCTAAAAACAACTTCAGTAACCATGCTTTGTTAGTGGAATACTTCCAGCAGACTGTTGGACTCCATAATAATAACATAAGCATAAATACTAAAGTAAAGCAAAAAAATACAACAATAAAATGGGAGAAAAACTGAGAAATTGACACTTCAAATCTCATCGCCTCTGTGGTGCAGTGCGCTAGTGCACGCTTGCACGGGTATCACAAAGATTTCTGATGAAGCCTTTAGCACGGCCGAAATTGCAATAAAATCAGCTAGTGATTTTTTCATTTTCATATTGAAAAAACTTTGTTGTTGTTGTTTCTTTGGAAAGATTCGTTAGAACAATTCTGTGGCTTGGTGCTAAAAGGGCCAATGTCAAAATATTCAGTTTTGAGATAATTGAACTTGAATATTTTAACAAAAACTATTTTAACTACAACAGACAAATCTTCAAAGTTTTACTTATCAACTTGGGCTTAGATATAGAATATATTTGAATAGAATACGATCGTAAAATTAATTATTTAAAAAGTTGCAAAATTTAGAAGATAAAGATGACATTGGCCCTTTTAGCATAAAGTAATGTTTTAATTTTATGTTTTTATTGTGACATTGGCCGTCATAATAAGAACAATACCAAATAGAAAACCATTGTATTTTACTTTTTTTATTATGTTGTTGCAAAGTTTATTGTAATTAAAGGATATAAAAACAAGAAATAGTAGTAAAGTAATGCAATAATAGCATATTATTGTGTTAATTCACATTCCTCTTCCATACCTTCATCTGCCAGGTAATCCACAATGTTGTCATTTGCAGTTATTTGTTCCATGAAATAATTGTAGTATGTGCGATTCGTATTGGTAATGTATGGCAAAAGTGCCTTTAAGTCATTCAATTTTTCTGTACTTAAAGGAACAGGTTGCTTGTTGAGTGGTTGAAGCTTGGGAAGATTTCCGTGTCGTGTTTTCTTGTGATTTCTGCATATTTCAAGAGATTTAAACTCGCCCTCAAAGAAATGTTAAAAAAGATACTTGGAGAGTTTGTTGAATACTGCATCCATTTAATTCGTAACCACTGAACTTGTTCATTTATAGTGTTATTTTTCCGATGTACATAATGAGTAGTTAAACATGATTTAAAATTTAAAAATTGTGTTTGGTCCAATTCTATTACTTTTATAGGGGGTGTTCTTGGTACCAAACGTATTAAATTTGCCCAATCTCGAGGCAACTCTATATCAGCTGTAGTATGTTTTTTGGTTTTTTCTATTGCCGCATGAATGCTATCCGCTTCCATATGTGTATGGCCCGCCACAAGAAATTTGTGGTTAACTGTTAACTGTTTACCCTCAGCTTTCAATTCACTTACAGTTATCAGTAACATTGTTGAAAAATAAATATTTCGGTTTTGTCCTCCGCAGGAGTCGCTGTACATAGTAACTGTATGTATATTACTATTTTTGGAAAGATTGTGTAAGTAATGGTAGATACATGAAGCGATTTCCTTCCTGTCCACCGCGGCCAGCCACTGTTTCATTCCATACGTAGCATATAGAAGATGATTTTCTTCCCATCGTTTGGTAGATGGTAAGGTTAAATGTCCACAGTTGACGTTTATAAAAACTTAATCCACTTCTAAGGTAAGGAGTTGGCAAGCATTTCTGCAAGTCGAATGAAATAGTAACATTACCTGGATTATTCTGGCATTCCTCTTTATTTTTTCTTTTTGATTCGTTGGCCGACTCAGCCAAATGTAAGTGCTTGTTTTTTTCTTCTTCGATTGATGTTCGTTCTATCTCGTTTTGGCAACATTTTAACTGCATTGCAAACTTATCGCATTTTGCACATGTATCATTTTTAGGCTTGTGAAACGATAAGTTAAACTCCTCAACAAATATTTGTCTGTATAGAGAGACTTTTCTCGGTTCAATATTTTTGCCTGTGCAATAATTTACGTACAGTCGGTACATTTCAGAAATCGACAGATCTGATGACATATACTTCTTCTGAGTGTGGGTGCGCGAGTAGTGACTCTCATAAGCTGGAAAGAGGTTTATGTGTTCTCTTATCAGGACTTTATCTATTTTCGGAACTCTAGGATGATTTTGATGTTTCCCTCGATTATCTTCAGAACATATTTTGCTATCGCTAAATCGTTTCTTTTCTACAATTACTCTAGCTTTTTTCAATGTTATATCAAACGTATTTAAAAACATGGTTTGACAGACTTGAATTTTCTCACCGTTGGTTGTTGTGAGAAAATACTTTCTACTAAAGTTTCGTCTACTATTGTTCTGGTCACTCTGCCTCAATCGTTGGGCATGTTTTTCGTGTTCCTGTATGGAATTTGCCACAAACTGATTTTGTCCAGAGCTCGACAACTTATAAAAACTTGTAAAAACAAGTTGGCGCTCCTCAGGGGTTATTTTTTCATAACACTTTTGTTTGCATGTGCACGCAGCTTTCACTTGTTTGGCTGGTATTATTTTATTTCCAGACACTGCCGTATATGCCTTACCTTGAGTTTTCAATGACTTTCTTATATTTCGGGTCCAATTAGAAGAATTTCGCTTTTGTTTTCTTGTAGCATCATCCTTATTTTGTTTCTTTCTTCCTCTGCGTGAGTTGTTTGGTTGGTTTTCGTCAGTGTCCGAATGATTGTCTATCGGTACATATTCATCATCACTTTCTTCAAACGGTTCAAAATCACTTGAATTTGTACATTGCGTGGCTTCAACATCCATGACTGATGCTGATTTCGGAAAATAACGATAAAAGGTTGTATAGTTATTAATATTAAAGTTTCACTTCATGCTTTAATTTATCACCTACCATCTTCATCAGTTTTACACATTTGTAAAATCCTCATTGTTCTTGAATTATGCATTATCTGATTAATTTCACAATCAGTTAAAAAAACTTACAGTACAGGAGAAAGACAGAAGGCAGAAGAACGGAAATGGTCGTTGCCATATTTTTTTTTTAAATACAATATTTGTACTAAAAAAAAGACAAAGATTATGACAGTAAACTAGAGGCCTACTAAAAGCTGAAGCAAAAAGAGCAAATATTGATTGAGCGAATATAAAATTTTTTTATTTAATAATATTTTAAAAAAATATATGAATAAAAATTTATAATCTTAGTGATTGCTAAAAGGGCCAAAGTAGACATTGACCCTGTGTTTATTAAAAAAATATATAACAGTGATTGCTAAAAGGGCCAAAGGCAAACATTGGCCCTTTTAGCATTAAATTTTATAGCTGAGTTCATAATGACATTGGCCAGCTTTACGCTTATTTAACCCCTTCTGGGTAAAATTTAAGATTGACTGTTTTATAATTATGAAAGAGAGCAAAAAAAGAAATCTAATGCAATGATTAACTCAAAACAGCAAAATATTGACATTGGCCCTTTTAGCACCAAGCCACAGAATTAATGACCTTTAAGCTCAATAAACGATTTTAAACTATCAAACAACTAGAATTTGTATTTAAATCATATAAAATCAACATAATAAATAACAAGGTCATTTAGAAAAAACTTTAATTTTGTCATATTTTATTAGAGAAACACGTTTTACTCAATTTAACCAATTATCTCATAATTCTACACTGTTTCTTGCTGATAAAAAATTACGTCGTTGTTGCGAGAACCCCCCCACATGAGAGTTAGTGAGATTCTGCTTAACCCCAACCCCCCCTAAACGCCTCTCGTAATTAATGGACGCCCCCTTATGTGTTACAACCTTGCCAGCCAGCTTTTCTTCACTTGAGATTGTGTTAGTCTATCTATACGAATATATAAAAGCGTTGTGACACTGCACGAACCACTGAACCGATTCAGACGATATAGGTATCAACCGATTTGTTATTTTAACTTAATCGTAACATGCTATGTAAGATTTGCCACGCCTACTTTTTGCAAAAAATCCTATATTTAAGACGATTTTGGTCGCATAAGACTACAATTTGTTAATTTACTTTGTATGGTTACTTTCGCTAACAGCACTAAAAATTTGCATGACCCACTTTAGTTACGTCCACTTTTCGGGGGATAAGCGTGGAGTTAGCCGAAGCGCACTAGGTTTCAGCTAAATTGGGCTGAAATTATGGCAGTCGATTTGTTTCGAGTACGAGATGGTTTAAGTAAGAAAAAAAAAATATGCCACATCCCAATTACCGCCCACAATTAAACAAAAATTATGTATTTCGAACGGTTTAGACTGAAATTTGATAATTTAGTTCATACGGTTATTTTCGGAGACTGTACTAAAAATGGTAAATATATAAAATTTTTTTTCCGAAAAGTATGAAAATTCGTATATAGCAGTAAGGTGGTCTGCAGCAGGACAACGTCTGCCTGGGAATACTTTAAATCAACATGAATGCTGTATGTATCCGAAGGTTCTGATCGTCATGCATTGATGCTTCAAAAGGATCCGTATGGGGGCGTCCATTAATTACGTGAAGTGATTTTTGCGATTTTTTGACTCTCCCCCTCCCCCTAGTGAGATATCGTGAGATTTGGCTCGACCCCTCCTCCCCCCCCCCTATAATCACACGTAAGATTGTTCAAAATGCGTGTTTTCAGTATAAATGTGTTAATCTATGCTTCATTGTGATGATATATTTTATTGTTGCAAATGCATGTAATTTTGTGCCTGTCTTTTGTAAATGTTTATCTTTAGTTTTTGATGCGCTTGTCACCATTTCATAAATGGGACCTAATGTTTTGGAATGCACCGATGGTAATAATTTAAAATACCTATAAATTTTTGCATATGTTTGACTGTTACTGGTTGTGGATAGTCTTGTATAAATTGTGTTTTTTCTTCGGATGGTCGGATACCATGCTTAGAGATGTTGTAACTGAGGAACTTTAGGTTATTTGTTCCAAATAAGCACTTATTTGGTTTAATATTTAAACCGTATTTGTCAAGTCGTTGGAAAATTTATGTTAAGTGTTCAAAATATTGTTCTTATTGTTCTTCTGTGTTACTGGCTACAAGAATGGCATCTAAATAAACGAAAATAAAGTCTAACCTGCGTAGTACTTCATGTATGAGCCTTTGGAATGTTTGCGCTGCGTTTCTCAAACCGAAAGGCATTCGAACATTCCAAAAGGTGTAGTGATCAGAGTTGGGCGTAGTGCACTAAATTTGCAGTTTCAACTTACATGTTCTGATAGTGTAAAATTATTCTCTTTCTTCTATTATTTTTGACTGCTGAATTGAAAAATAAAAGCCACACTATACATGAGTGATAGTGATAGTGAAAAATTTCTCACTCAAATTCATGTAAGAATAGTGGAAAAAAAAAATGTTTACAGCTTAGTGGAAAATATAAATGGAAAATACTAATAGTGGTACAGCACAGAAAGTTATCACTCAATTGAAAGAAAACAGGAATAGTTTACTTGTAGTATTGAGTATTTATATTTATATATTACACAGAAATTTGTATGTTTCTATGCTATTCTTAGTAAAATATAAAAATATTAAGTAAAACAAGAAAAATAAGCTATTCTAACAATTATTTGCTGTAAGCGATTTAACTTTCATGAAACTATTATTTTAAATAACACCAATTTTATATAAACTTTCTATCTGATCCTAGATTGGTGATGCTCATTCAGAGCTGTTGTTGCTGTTTTCTTCGTAAACATATATGACCAGAAGCTCGAAAAATAGTTTTTCTTAATTAGAGATTTTTTTTTAATTCGAGTCTAACTGAAATAGTTTTAAAACCAGTCATATTTGAAAGTTGAGTGGAAAAACTTTCAATTGCAGCTTTTATTTAGTGGCTGTTCAAATTTTGCACTATTTGAGTGTAGTGGAGATTAAGTAACTACCACTCAATTTAGTTATAGTGCAACAATATAACACTACCACTAAAATCCCTAGTGATAGTGAAGAGATGCTTCAACATTTAGTGCACTACGCCCAACTCTGGTAATGATTGCTGTTTTGTATATATCTTCAGGGGCCATGGTAATTTGGTGATAAGCCCTGACTAGATCTAGTTTTGAGTGTATTGTGAAAGTTGTTCGCGAAATCTTGTATATGTGATAATGGGTGGCGGTCTGGTACTGTTATCGTGTTCAGTTTTCTGTAGCCTCCACATGGTCTCCAGTCGTTCGGTTCTTGTTTGGGTGCTAGATGAAGTGGAGAAGATGTTTTTAAACTCGACGGTCTACAAATACCAGATTTAACTAAAAAATTGAATTCATGTTTAGCTATTTTTCATATGGGTAAGAATATACATATCAGAGAACTGCACAAGCCTACTTGAAGTTCAAGCTTTTTCAAGTACTTAAATTCAAGCACGTATCCAAGCTTGAAAAAGCAAGCTTTAGCCAGCTTGCAAAAATACCAAACAGATACAAGCCATATTCATGCTTGCTCGTTGGCTTGGCTTGTTTCGGCTTACTTTGTCGGGTGGAAAGTTGAAAAGCTTAAAACGATCGGCAAAAGCTTGTAAGCTCGCAAGTATCCAAATTATTGAATTAAAGCAAGTATCCAAAAAATTCAATGAGCTTCTTTAGAGAGAGCTTAAGCGTAATAGGACTTTTAAGGATTCTGTGGACTCCGTGGTGTGAAGTTTTAGGATAAATGATTTCGAAGATGCTGTCAAACTTTAAAATTTAAGATGGCGGATAGAGTTGCCACCTAGATTTTTTTTAATTTTTGCGAATTCTTGTAATTTTGATATTCTGACAACGGATTTGATTTCGAATATATTGTCACAGTTTTAAAATTTAAGATGGAGGTTAGGGTTGCCACCTAAATTTTTACCACAGTATTGCCACCTAATAATATGTACTTTTAAAAGTTTTAAACATCATTTATCAGTGTTAAGGGGTCGCTGATTTCGAATCTAAGGTCAGAATTTTGAAATGCAAGATGTTGGATAGGGTTGCCACCTTTATTTTTTTTAGTTTTATGAATTCGGGGCTGGCAAAAAAAAAAAGGTACACCAAAAATGGGTTGCTGAATCCGAATCCGTCGTCAGAATTTCAAAATTATAAAATGTTGAAATAATAGGGTTGCCACCTAATAATATGTCTTTTTAAGAGTTTTAAACGTCTTTTATTAGTGTTAAGGGGTCGCTGATTTCGAATCTAAAGTCAGAATTTTAAATTTCAATATGGTGGATAGGGTTGCCACCTTAATTTTTTGTAGTTTTATGAATTCGAGGCTGGCAAAAAAAATGGTACGCCAAAAATGGGTCGCTGAATCCGAATCCGTCGTCAGAATTTCAAAATTATAAAATGTTGAAATAATAGGGTTGCCACCTAAAAATATATCTTTTCAACAGTTTTAAACGTCATTTATTAGTGTTAAGGGGTCGCTGATTTCGAATCTAAAGTCAGAATTTTAAAATTCAAGATGGTGGATAGGGTTGCCACCTTTATTGTTTGTAGTTTTATGAATTCGAGGCTGGCAAAAAAAAAATGGTACACCAAAAATGGGTCGCTGAATCCGAATCCGTCGTCAGAATTTCAAAATTATAAAATGTTGAAATAATAGGGTTGCCACCTAAAAATATATCTTTTCAACAGTTTTAAACGTCATTTATTAGTGTTAAGGGGTCGCTGATTTCGAATCTAAAGTCAGAATTTTAAATTTCAATATGGTGGATAGGGTTGCCACCTTTATTTTTTGTAGTTTTATGAATACGGGGCTGGCAAAAAAAAAATGGTACGCCAAAAATGGGTCGCTGAATCCGAATCCGTCGTCAGAATTTCAAAATTATAAAATGTTGAAATAATAGGGTTGCCACCTAATAATATGTCTTTTTAAGAGTTTTAAACGTCTTTTATTAGTGTTAAGGGGTCGCTGATTTCGAATCTAAAGTCAGAATTTTAAATTTCAATATGGTGGATAGAATTGCCACCTTAATTTTTTGTAGTTTTATGAATTCGAGGCTGGCAAAAAAAAATGGTACGCCAAAAATGGGTCGCTGAATCCGAAACCGTCGTCAGAATTTCAAAATTATAAAATTTTGAAATAACAGGGTTGCCACCTAATAATATATCTTTTCAACGGTTTTAAACGTCATTTATTAGTGTTAACACGTCATTTATTAGTTTAAAACTGTTTAAAACTGTTGAAAAGATATATTATTAGGTGGCAACCCTGTTATTTCAAAATTTTATAATTTTGAAATTCTGACGACGGTTTCGGATTCAGCGACCCATTTTTGGCGAACAATTTTTTTTTTGCCAGCCTCGAATTCATAAAACTACAAAAAATTAAGGTGGCAATTCTATCCACCATATTGAAATTTAAAATTCTGACTTTAGATTCGAAATCAGCGACCCCTTAACACTAATAAAAGACGTTTAAAACTCTTAAAAAGACATATTATTAGGTGGCAACCCTATTATTTCAACATTTTATAATTTTGAAATTCTGACGACGGATTCGGATTCAGCGACCCATTTTTGGCGTACCATTTTTTTTTTGCCAGCCCCGAATTCATAAAACTACAAAAAATAAAGGTGGCAACCCTATCCACCATATTGAAATTTAAAATTCTGACTTTAGATTCGAAATCAGCGACCCCTTAACACTAATAAATGACGTTTAAAACTGTTGAAAAGATATATTTTTAGGTGGCAACCCTATTATTTCAACATTTTATAATTTTGAAATTCTGACGACGGATTCGGATTCAGCGACCCATTTTTGGTGTACCATTTTTTTTTTGCCAGCCCCGAATTCATAAAACTAAAAAAAATAAAGGTGGCAACCCTATCCACCATCTTGAATTTCAAAATTCTGACCTTAGATTCGAAATCAGCGACCCCTTAACACTGATAAATGATGTGTAAAACTTTTAAAAGTACATATTATTAGGTGGCAATACTGTGGTAAAAATTTAGGTGGCAACCCTAACCTCCATCTTAAATTTTAAAACTGTGACAATATATTCGAAATCAAATCCGTTGTCAGAATATCAAAATTACAAGAATTCGCAAAAATAAAAAAAATCTAGGTGGCAACTCTATCCGCCATCTTAAATTTTAAAGTTTGACAGCATCTTCGAAATCATTTATCCTAAAACTTCACACCACGGAGTCCACAGAATCCTTAAAAGTCCTATTACGCTTAAGCTCTCTCTAAAGAAGCTCATTGAATTTTTGGATACTTGCTTTAATTCAATAATTTGGATACTTGCGAGGCTTACAAGCTTTTGCCGAAGGGCATCAAGCTTTCCATTGCTTGAAACTTCGTGCCGTTCGCTTGTAAGCTAGAATAGGTGCAAGCTGTGCGTGGGCTTATTTATATTCAATTACAAGCTTTGCTTGATTCAAAATTATCAAGCTCAAGCTAGCTTGAACTTGTATTTTAAGCAAGCGCTTGAAAAAGACTTCAAGCCGGCTTGTGCAGTTCTCTGATACATATGGCTAGATGTCGCGGTTTTGTTAATGGTAACTGTCTTTTGGTGAATATGTGATGTTCTGTTTGGTGTTTGACAGGTACAGTGTAATCGGGTTCTGTTAAATTTTTTTAGCAATTCTGTGTATTTGTTGTCGACTGAAAATAATTTTGAATGTGATTTCTGTAAATTCTGAGATAGTGTTGATTGATAAGTTCGTTAATAGGTCGATAAGTCGTTTACGCTTTAAATCTATTAGTATTCCGTATTTTGTTAAAAAATCTGCGCCTAAAATTGGTTTAGCAATGTCTGCAGTAATGAATGTAAAGGGTAATTCACGTTGTAATTTTAAGTCTACTGTAAGTAATTTTTTTCCGAAAGTCGAAATGAAAGTGCCATTGGCCGCTGTTAAAGTGAGATCAGATTTTTGTTTTGAAATTTTGAATTTGGAGGAAGGTAGTACTGATACTTCTGTTTCGCTGTCCACTAAAAAGTTTAATTTGTTTGTCGGGTCGTAAATAAAGAGACGACGTGTCAGTGTGATAGGTCCATTATCAGTCGTCACGATAATGGAGTCACTTAGTTTGTTGTGTTGTATTGTGTTGGGTTGTGTTGTGTTATCGTTTTGAACATATGCACATGGTTGTTCACATCTATGTGCATCTCTACCGAATTTGTAGTGGTATCGGCATAACCAGCTGGGCCTACGTGTCTATGATGTTTGTTTTGAGCTTGGCTTATGTCTGCTGGTGACCGTGATCGAAAATTACTTTGTGACTTGAGGGTCTCAACTTCTATTGACAATTTATTAAAAGCAGTTAATATATTTGTGGTAGATACCGTAAACTTATGTACAATACTTGCTAATTCATTGACATTGGAACTTTGGTTTGTTTGTAGAACTGAAACTTCATTTTCATTCATGACTTCCCATAGCTTGTCCGCCATTTTCAGAAGTTCTTCTAAGGGTGCGTTTATAGTGTCAGCTTGTTGCTGGGCTCGACCGAGCTGGAAACGCGTCCTGCTCAAAGCAAGCTGGTTTTTGACTATTTTGGGTTTGTTTGTATAAATTATTTTTTTTTTTGTTTATTTTTGCAACCGAAGCATCAAAAACGTCACATGATTTCGTTTATTCATTTTGCTTTCTTTAAACCAGCGGACAACAATTGCAGAGACGAAAATGCGAAAAACGCTCATAAACGCACTTCCTGCAACTGCAAGTCGTTTCAAGTCACTTGAGGTACCAGCTTGTTTCGACATTTTTCGCAAGTGTTTTCTGCTGGTTTTTGTTGACTTCTTTTTATTTAAAATTTTTTAGACAAACAAGAAGATCGTAGAAAGAACGCACATTAAAAAAACGTAAAACGCTGCTGGCGCAAGATTTTTTGATGCTATGGCTCAGCTAAAACACACTTCAAGCCGCATGAAGCCACTTACTTGATCATCTAACTGGTTTAAACTTTTTTTAACTTTTTTCTTTAGGTTTTGTTTTTATTGTATAATATTTGATTTTGCAACAAAGCAATGCAAAATTAATCTAAACAAAGTTGTTATCCTGTTGCTGCTATTTTTGTTTGTTTACTTTTGTGCACAAAATTAAATGGAAAAGAATAGCGCACATAAAAAAATTTGATAATCTTCGATTCTCTGTTTTAGATGAAACGCACTTGCAGCCGCTAATTGACGAATTGCTTCACCGGCTGGTTTAGCTTTTTTCACTTTTTGTTTTCTGTGAGCAACAGTTGATAGAAATTTATCTTCGTTGCTTCTTTATAATGCTGTTTCTGTGCGTATTTTTTGCGGGCAAGAAAATACAGCATAACAACTGAGTGCTATTTCGTGTTCTTGTGTGCTTATTACTTTTCTTGTTGGTCTTCTTTGTTGCTATCGTGTGTTCTTTGTTTCCTTGAATGAATGAATTCAAGGAAGTACAGAATCGATCGCGAACTGTCAGTCAAGTGTGCTCACGGTTGCAAATTGTTTTCCTTGTTTCTTTTTCCGTTTCATGTTATTTAACGAAAGTAATAAAAGTACCTCTACACTATATGTTTCATACATATGACACGTCAAAAAATTACAAATGGTTTTTAGCTACAGATAGTGTGGAACATATGAAAATGTGGTTTTGAAATGTCGTTTGTATTTGCGTCTGTAAATTTTTGAATTAGAACCGTCTCTAATTTTGTATGTTTTTCTATCTGTACAAAATGTCAGTTTGATAAATTTTTTATTTGAAAATGGAAGAAAAGGCAAATATTAAGATATTTATTCAATAAATTCATTTATAATTAATTTATTCTTAGTTTGAATGGCTGAAAGAGGACACTTAAGAGCTTTAAGGTTTACAAAAATTTAAAAAGTTGTTTTTTATTTTCAAATGACGCGTCTATAGTGTGGAAACAAAAGAAAAAAGCTGTCTGACAAAAACTTAATTCTGACACACAGATGGAATTCGGTATGTAATTTTATTTGACATGTCATATGTATGAAACATATAGTCTGGGGGCACCTTAAGCAAGCAACGTGTAAAATGAAGATGGAAACCAACATTCGGGTTTCTTACGACCCAATCGTTTTACTGCCGTGTAAAAAGCTAGCTTCGTGATAATCTAAAGAAATCTATATATACATGCATAAATTTTAAAAATTTTGTTGTTGTAGTTGCTGCTGCTGTTGTTGCTTCTGATGTTGTCGGTGCTTCTGTTATTGTTGTATTTGCTGCTGTTGTTGTTTAATCAATGGTGGACAGCAAAGTGACGAAATTAATGTACATTCGCTTTCAGCACTACGTGGATGTAACTGACCAGATGAACTTGGTATCGAGCTATTTGTGCGTGTGAAGTTGCTTTTCTTTGATTTTGAGTTGTGGGCTGCACCGTCAGTAACGTACTGGTTGGATTATATGGTTGCTTTGTAATTAAAGATATTGGCTAATGGTTGACAAGCGAAAATGCCACGTACGTCTGTTTAGTGTTGTTTTAATTCACTTAGATTCATTGGATTCAGCTATCCATAGTTGGTTTTTATATTGTAGTTAATTGCGTTGTCGTTTCATTGGCAGGATCGCCAATTGTAGATGTAATTTTCCGTTTTTATTTTTATTATCGATTTTATTATTATTTTATTTGAAAACTTTTTTAAGCAATATTTTAAAATTGAACATGAATTGAACATGGAATTGAATTTTTATAATAATTTTTTTGAACAAAATATTTTTGATTAATTAAATTTGACAAACATAAAAATTAAATTTTTTTTAAACTCAATTATTTTTGTAAAGTGATTGTGTTGTGTAAGTGGTGTATGTGTGTCTTGTGTATGTGATACACAGACACCACACGCTGTCCACCGGTATCAAGCAGCACTTTTCGAAAAAAACGCGTTTAAAGTTTTAAATGTAGTGAATTACAAGATATATTCAACATGGTAGAATCGTCACAGAGAGGTGGGTACCGTAGCTGTCACACATAAGAAGAGCGTAAAAGATAATAAATAAAAGCAGATAGAAAACTGTGAAATGTTTTCTAAAATTTTAATTATTTTCATTTTTGTGCGTGCTGAATATTTTTTTATTATTTTACGTGAAGCTATCATTAAATAACTGTTGCGAAATATTTTAAACTGTTCGCAAGTGTTATTAATGGCTTTTCTTTTCGACTCTATTGCCGAATGTCTTCAATTATGTAAATTTCTACACAAAATCTATACACATGGAAAACGACGCCGGAGAGTGTTGATTTGTACTGCCCCATAAAGTGCTCCCCATCCAACAGAATATTCATGCGAAGGACTATGACTCTGTGCAATTGAGCATCGTCGATTTTGATGCAGAAACCGTCCGCATGACCGTTGGTTCCAAGACCTATGCCATCTGTGGCGAAATCAGACGTATGGGTGAATCCTTTAATTACATTGCGCGTTTTGCCAAGAAGGATGGATTAGCAGGAACTTTTAAAGTTGTTAACAATAAAGTTGCTGAAATCAATTTAAAACAAAAATATTCACAACATAATTCTATCTATTGACAAGTTATGGACAAATTTTGTTGTTTGCCTTGCTTTTGTTCGTAAACAACTGATTTTGACAGCTAAGGTACCCACAACATGAGAGAATTGTATCTTCTAACACTACCTTCATAAACACTGATGTGAAAATAAATAGGGACACCTGTATTATTATATTTAAGGCTGCATGAATTATATACAAAGTGCCGCAGATATAGATTTAAAGGCCCAGTTATAATAGACGTAATGTAAAGTAACGTAATGTTGTCAACTGTCATCGTGACGGGACGTAATGTAAGAAAACGTTGTAGCAATTATAATAGGCAGTAGCCAGGCAGTTGTTTGTCGTAAATAATCGAACGTTCCTGTACAAATACAATTAAATCTTCGTCATCCATAGCTGTGGATACATAAAACTACCACATTAATAACAAAAACTCAACAAAAAGCGTGGTTCAACAATATAAAATAGCGCAATAATCGAATCTAACCTCAATGTTTAGTTGTTCTTTGAAAAGACGTAATGTAAAGTAACGTAGAAATCGAAATCCAACGGATCTTTACGTCCCGTTACATTACGTTACTTCTATTATAATCACTTGTACAAGAAAAGTATTGATTGAAACAGTAAGTGACAGAACACACTGCTGCAGTGACATTTCACTACATTACGTTACGTCTATTATAACTGGGCCTTAACTCCCTCGGGTGATGATTCTCCTTGATTAGGCGAGTAAAAATATGCAAGGATGAGGCTCACCTCCTCCCCCCTTTGGGAGCTAGAGAGGAAAAACTTGATATTACATGTCATTACGTCTTACTCTATATTTTATTTATCTCTTAACCGATCTCGAAGGTCCATATCATCTTGAAAAAGGACTACATGACCTTCAAACTAATGATACAAAAACCGTTTTCTGATCTTACCACACTTAAAGCTAACTGTTTTACGTGTGGTAATTTAAAATGAAAATGTAGTTATGTTTGCATTGAGTACTCAAGTACTATGGTAAGATCAAAAACCAAGTCAATAGAAAACTTAATCATGAATAAAAATTACACCCAAAAAATTATCAAAACATTCATTTAACAGTCGAGATATTTATTATCAAAGTTGAATTAAAAAATTTTTAGAATTTAGTTGCTCATAACTTTCTTAGTTGTGACTTTATGCAAAACGTTTTTAAAACAACTTAATGTAAATTTGATTTTCTTCTTAACAAAATATAAACTTTGGAAATCGGCTAAGAGATACATTAAATGTGGTGTGAAATGTAATGACACATATTTTCAAGTTTTTCCTCTCTAGCTCTCAAAGGAGGAGGGAATGAACCTCATCCTTGCATATTTTTACTCGCCTAATCAAGGAGAATCACCACCCGAGGGAGTTAAATCTATATCTGTGGCACCTTGTATATAATTCATGCAGCTTTAAATATAAAAATACAGGTGTTCTTATTTATTTTCACATCACTGAATATACCTTGGAGAGGTACAATACAGTTTTCTTCAGACATTTGTGCTGCTTTCAACTACAGCAATTTTTATTCAATTGACTTAAAACTTTCTGAGGATAGGTGTGTTCGCATACTCAAAAGATTTTAAAAATTAGTAAAAATTTTTAAATTGTTACAAGAAGTCCGTTCGCGTACCCAAAACGTGAGGGAAAAATAAGAGAGTACGATTTTTGGGTTCTGTATGTATAAAATTCTGTGTACAAAATTCTGCATTAATATACAACTGTTAAAAAATTATGTATTCCAAGATTCTGCAAAATATGGACTAGGAACAACTAAGGTAAACAACTTTAAAATAACAGCTTTCCTTACAAGGTCAAATAATTTAGTCTTAAAAAACACCATTTTGTATCCCCAATGCAGTTAAAATGCTGTAAATGGAGAGCAGACTTTCTCAAAGAAAAATAGAAAAAAAAACAGTATATTGAAATACAGCTAACAGTAACATTTAGCTCATGTCTGATTTGACAGATAATTAGTTTTATCCTTCCGCTGAACGAATATGGTTGTGTATACGCTTGAACAATGCTGGGAAATATTGCGACATTACTTTGATGCAGAAGATGCCGATTTTGCCAAAAAAATCATCTTTTCAGATGAAGCTCATTTTGATCTTGGCGGATTAAACAAGCAAAATTGTCGCATTTGGGGCTCAGAAAACCCGCACGCATACATTGAAAAGCCGCTGCACCCAAAACGAGGCACTGTTTGGTGCGGATTTTGGTCCAGAGGCATAATTGGGCCATTTTTCTTCGAAAATGAGCAAGGAGTGGCCGTTACAGTCAATGGCGATCGTTATCGGGCCATGTTGAACGAATTTTTGTTCACAAAAATTTAAGAGGAGGATATTGGGAACATTTGGTTTCAACAGGACGGCACTACGTGTCACACAGCCGAAGCTACACTCGATGTTTTGCGTCCTGTTTCTGAAGATCGCATTATCAGCCGCAGAGCTGATGTCGTTTGGCCACCTCGGAGCTGCGATTTGACACCGTTGGACTATTATTTGTGGGGTGCCCTCAAAGATAAGTGTTACGCCGACAAGCCAGAGACAATTGACGCTTTAAAGGACAATATTCGTGAAGCCATTGGTGAAATACAGCTGCACACAATCGATAATGTGCTTAAAAATTGGACCGATCGTGTAGGCTACTGCATGGCCAGCCGAGGCAGCCATTTGAATGAAATTATTTTTCATTATTAACCGGAAGGATTGTACTTTCAAATAAAAAAAGAAATTTTAAAAAATATTTAGTATTTTTTTTTATAGAATTTCCAAAAAAAAAAGGTAATTGGCGGACCCTTTAGTACTTAAAAATACTGTAAAAATTACAGCATTTTGACAATAGACTTTTGACAAGCAGAAAACTGACCCGTTCCCAAGATTTTTCTCTTCATTCCAGTTTTGAAAAGTTTTTGCTGGCTGTTTTTTACTTGCAAGAATTTTCATAAAATAAGAACAAAAACAAACATCTAAAACAAATGTTTTTAGTGTTTATTTACAAATGTTGAATTTTCCATTATATGGGCAAATTTTTTTATCTAATTCTGCCATGATAGGCATATATCAAAAATTTTAAAAAAAATTAAAAATTTCAATCAATCAAAACTATTTTTCGATTAGGGAAAACATACTTAAAATTATATTCATATTAATTTCTTCTGCAAAACCATTGAAGACTAATTTAACTTCATATGGGTATTTGCAGGATGACCGACTTGTTTATAGCCTTAGTTTCTGTTTGTATTTCATATCAATGAGCAGTGCAGAGCCACATTAAAGGCTGAAGCAAGAGAAAAAATATATATTAAATAAGCAAGAGAATTTTAGAAAAAAGAAAAAGTACAGATAAATAAATCTGGGGGGATGTCTGAGAGGAATGATATTTTCACAAAGAGAATTTTTAAAAAAGGCGGGTTTTTGCAAACTTTTAGGGGGTTTCTCAAATATAGTACAATAATTTTTTTAAATTTTTATTTGAAAAACATATTTTTATTCTTGTCATTTTCTGATGCACAAGTAAAGCTGCTTAAAACGCAATGAAAAATTAGTTTATTCCAAAATCGCGCCAAAAAGAAACAATCGGGCGCAAAAACAGCAGCGACTAAATAACTTATCGTTCAAGTCATCAACTATGACGGAGAACAATTTCACTCTTTGCGACATTAAATGTGGGGAGAGCGTATAAACGCACATGTGAGTTAACATTTAACAGCTGTGGAAGCAAGAGCTCCAAGAATAAAACCAATGTACTCATCAACAAAAAGTGATGACTTCTACACAATACATCAGATTGGGGAATAAGAGTTGGGGGAATTCTTATGCCTCAAGATAAAAACCTGATTTCGAAATATCGTGAACAAATTTACTTCACCTATATCAAAATGTTAATTTTTTCATCATATAGTATACTTTAGGAAACGTATCATTTATAAAACAAAAGTTGGTTCAAGAAAGAAACTAACAAAGTGATAAATCTCCAAATGATGTATTTAAAAATATTTTAACTTTTATTTTAATACCACTTCACGATTGAAAGGGAAAAATCATGTAGTCAAATCGGAATTATTAAAAAAAAATCTACACTGCCAACGCTAAACTCAAAATCAAATAGATGATACACCACCACGTCGACTTGAAAATTACATTTTTGTAGTGATTTCCTAATGCAATTTTCTCCAAAATTCTAAATAAAAGATATATTAAAACCTATCAATATTGAAAGGCAATGTCCTGTGGAATCAGATTCTGGCATCAAATCAAAAATCGTTAGTATAATGTAGAAACTGCATGCATTCTTCTTAGCATTTTTGGCGCGCGCGGTCTTTTTGGGCCAGATATAAATGCTCATGGTTGACAGTGACAGTTCTACAGCGCGCGTATTTGAGCATGCAAGAGACTTAAAGCGCGGGAGAGAGTCTTCTTGTTGACAAAGCAAAGGGTGAAAGGGGGCTAAATGAGCGCCATAATACCCAGAATTCCTGTGGAGCACCAAGAGGCATCGCCACATAAGTCAATTGTTATAAAAAGCGGCAAAAGCCTATAAGACTATTGCAGTCAATAAATTTAACCAACTTTCGAAACGATGCTCTGCTACTCACACAGCCCATAATAATCCCATTTTTTACTGTATGGTTTAGAGGATTTAAAAGGCTGCATTTAGGTAAATGTATGCCAGACAGACAAATGCATGTAATCAAAGATGACGCACTTACCTTTGACTGCAAAATTACTAATGTATGAGCTTTGGCTGGAACTCAGGAATCAGCATAAAAGTAAAATGTTCTTGATATCCTAGCTTATAATTATTTTCTTAACGACAGCACAGTTTATTCACAGAGTTAACAGTTCTAAAGTTGGAACGTATTAAGCACTTCCACGAATTTTCTAAAACTCCACGCCAACGTTGCAGATATGGGTGGGCAGCAGTTCTCGCTTATGTATTAAAATACGACACGGACTTACAATCGAAGGTTTTCCTGCACGCCTATTAAAATGTATAAATTAAACTGCAAAATAATATAATTGCAACAGCTCCTTGATTAAAGCTGACTAGACAGTTACACAATTAATGGCAGAAATGTAAAACTTTTTGTTTAACGAAAGCAGAAAAGCCAACGAGATCGTTCCGCACCGTCGTCCCAAAATGAAAATGAATGCAAATTTTAGCAAAGAACCACTAAACTGCGAATATCTCTCTCAGTTCTCAAAACAACCAGCGAATTTTTTAATATAAAACAATTCGGCGGCAAATGGTTGACAGCTGTCAGCTGATTTGTCTGTGTTGGTGTTAAATTCCTGCATTTCAGTTTTGAGATGATCATGGATCATATGTATCCCGCCATATGGTAAATGAAATGCACAAAGCGTCAAAAGCAGCTGCTCCACTATGGTGAATTCCAATTCATTGAAATTTCTCAATCAGGGGCGAACTAAAAAATAAAATTTTGTAGCTTAAAGGTATCTGCTTACTTTCGGCACGTAACGAAACGACACGAAACGACACCAAACTACAATATATAACTACCATGTGTTCTTATGTATACATGCTCACTAAGCAACGACAAAACGGCAATGACTTTTGACGCCAACGAAAAAGCCAGTGGTGATTGTTTCAAAGAATTCTGACCGGCTTGTAGTTCTCTTTATTTACACAAATTACAATGGATTCCAACATTTTATTGTGCAAAGTAAAAAATTCGCCATCGATAGGTTGTTTTTAAAGCATAGGATAAATCAAAAATCTACGATTTTATTAGTTTTCTCCATCTTCTTCATTTAACAGCAAAGCTATTAAAGGTAATTGTGCATTAGAAAATTCTGCGCTTATTTTTATATTGTTTTGTTTAATTAAAAATTTTGTTGCCGTTCCGTTAAGTGTGCATTATATTAAGGGTATTCTGAGGTAGTCTTGTTACGGTGTTAGATTGCTGAAGTGTTGATTATTTCAACAACCCAACAACAAAATGCACGTCTTGTCATATTTCAAGAACTCAACACTCTAACAATACCTCGACCATATTGTTATGGGTGTTGGTAAGGTGTTGAATATTTTTGTTGTCAGTTAACAATCTATTTTTGACAGAAGTGTAGGTGCAGAAAAATAATTAATTGAGGGTGTTCACACGTACATCAAAATTTCAACAATCTAACACCGTAACAAGACTACCTATGACTACCCCTTATTATGTTACCTTTTCGTATCCGTTATAAAGTCATTTCGATACGTGCCGTAAGTGGGCAGAGAGCTTAATGCAAAAGTGGTGTAATAAATAAGGTGTTAACAATTTTTTCACCTCTGTCAAAAAGCAAAATTAAGCAAAGTTATTGATGTTCCTGCACTATATCCAATTTAATTTGACTTTCGAGCAAGGCAATTCAAGGCACGACTACGATTTCCGGGCCGCAATTCGAAAGTGCTTTCTGGTAGAGAACCACAAAAAAAATATGATTGGCCAGACAAAAAATTGATTGCTCAACTAGATATCGAGCTATCAATTTTTTATTTTTTTTTTTTGCTAAAAGATCTTCAAAAACATCATTTTTTTAAATTATCCAATGGATCTAAAATATTGTTATGTTATTTGAAAGATAATGTATTAGATTAGAAAAGCTTAGGTATTTAAAAGATAATTAGATTACCTTTTCAATAGCTGCGTTCCTTTCGCCTTAATATGATCGCGATAACAAATTTTCTCAAAGGAACGGCAAGAAAAACGACTCTTAGAGGGCACTACCGTTGCAGTCAAAATTAAATTCAAACAAGCAATTATGATATAATTACTATTAGGTGTCATGAGAACGTGTGTCGTTAAAAACTGTTGTGAACTGTTATGGTAGCGATTCCTTAGTGAACGATGTTTTTCTCTGAATCTGTTTTGCTCTAAACGTCAGAAAAATTGTAAATTATTTAATTTAATTATTAATATTATGCAATTATATAAATAATTTAGGTGCAATTGTTGGCTCCGCTGAATGCGTCCAATGTGCATGACACACGCGGTTTGTTTTGTTTTCTTTTGTTTAGCATTCGATGGTAGCAGCTCGTGAGAAAATAGATAGCTGTCATGGTTATCTTATAGTCATTGTATCAAACAAACAAAATATTCAAAAAATTAAATGACAACTCATAAAAATATACAGGTGTAGCAACTGTGTTTCAAATCTTTTAAAGGCTATATCACAATTTTATATGGATAGCAAAAATAATCCTATTTGTTATAGGATTATTATTTTTGTTTTTGCTTTGCATGTAAAACAAAATAATCTGGATTATTTTGAAGCAAATGGAACGCAGCTAATGATATACAATACTTATATCATTGCAAGCAATTTTTGTAATTCTATAAGCAAAACTATATCATATTTGAAGCTTGTAAACAAAAAACCTTTACTATTGAACCTTTCGTTTGATATATTAATATATATTTATATATTCTTTGCAATAAGCGAACATCAGCTATTTGATTTAGTAAAATTGAAGCCATTGTCCAAAACTGATCAACTACAAAATTAAAATTTGTTTCACTGGCTAAAAAATCTTATTCATTCATATAAATATTACAGCTACAATTTTGCCTTAAGAACTGTTATTTACTGTTATGGTGATATAAGAAAATGTGAAATAAGAATACAAAACAGCTTAGGTAAATATGCTTGAATTAACATTTTTCCGTACAAGGGAAAATCATTTCATTACAAAAAATATACCATAAAAAATAAAATAAATTATATATATTATATACCATATGAAAGATAAATTTTCAAGCTTCAATAACTTAGTTATTATTATCCATTATAATAACGGTAGTTTTGAGAAACAAACAGTTCTATATAAACAAATACTTTACTTTTGCATAAAATATTTATAAATCATTAAATTCTCAACAGATTTCATTAATTTAAAATATATCTGAAAGCCTTATGTAATACCTTTTAAATAATAACTTAAACAGCAATTTTAGCTATACACGAAGAAAAATATAGCCGAATTTCTTACCCGATCTAAAAAAAATTCCTAAAAAATCGATAACTTTAAAATATATGTGAAAGTCTTATGTAATACCTTTCAAATAATAACTTAAACAGCAATTTAAGTTATACACGAAGAAAAATATTGCTAAAAAAATTCCTAAAAAAATCAATAACTTGAGAACAAATCGATAAATCGATTTTTCCTTCTGCCATTCTCATTTTTTTAAAGTTCTTCATGAATCCATTTTCAAATCGCGGCGCCCCGAAAATCGTATTCTCCTCCAATTCAAATTTGAACAGTATTGTCCATAGCATGACAAGCTGTATTTATTTTGGGTTGCTCCACAGTGGAGAATAAAATTGCCAATTTATTAAAAAATTATAACGTCGTCATTAATTCCATTTATTTTTTAAACTAGAGATTATTGATGTAAGAATAGATAATCAAGAAATGTTGAATAATGTGTGGAGTTGTATAAGTTGAAAAGTGTGTGTTAAATAGTATGTGTTGAACAGAGCTGGGTATTTTGCGATTACAATTACTTTTCAAATACAATTACAGTAATCGTATTCTTTAAAAATTTACGATCACGACTACTGTAATTGTAGTGTAAGAAAAGTATTATTACGATTACTGTAATCGGTATACACGCAATTTACAATTACGATTAATGTAATTGTATAATAAAATCTATCGATTACATTATTCGTTATCAATGAAAAATTACAATTAAAATTACTGTAATCGTAATCATATTTTTTGTAATTTACTATGCTTACTTACTATGTAAGTAAGTAAAAAAAATGTTCATGTGAAAGTTAAAAAATAAAAAAAATAAACTGGCCATTTCAGCCCTTGGAAGGACTTTGACCTAGCTTCTATTGATCAATTGTGTTGTGCGTGTTATTAAATGTTTGATCACAAATGATCGAGAACTGGACCTACGTGTTTTATGCCGACTCCGAACGGCTTTTGTTCTCAAGAAGCTTTACATGGCAATTTTTACTCTCTGAGGTTTGCCATTGTCTGCAGAGAGGTGACGACCGAACAGAAAAATTAGTTCAATTGAAAAAACTTTCTGTCTGAGCTGGAATCGAACCCGGGCTACCGCGGTTCTTTAGCTTAGGGGCCACGCACTCTACCCACTAGGCTTCGGCCGCCACATGTGAAAGTCAGAAAGAGCGTGCCGCCGTGGACTATTCACAATTCCAGCGGGGCCCCACCACCAATAAAGATTCTAGAAAAGAATGTGATATGTGTGAATTGCATCATGAGAAGTAAAGATTTGTGCAGTAATTATATTACAAAAAGAATGATTACGAATTCAGTAATGTTATTATAATTCTACTGTTTTACAATTACTGTAATCGTAAGAAAGAATTTTTTTTTATTACAACTACAGTATTTGTAACTAGCTGCATTCCCGTGTTCATTTATCTAGAGCGAGGCTCTATTTTATTCACAATACAAAAACAACAATTAGAACCACATTTCCCGTTTTCCGTTAAAGAGAAGTGAAAAAAAGCTTTTCACAGTAGTTTTCATTTAAATATTTCACTTTTTCACTCCACTGCGCACAAAAACGAGATTCTTGTCTGCCTAATGGAAAGTAGTTCCTGAATAGCATTTGAGAGTTGCTGAATGTCTTTTAAACAAAGCTTTTATGAAAATTAAATGTAAACAACGTTTTAGATGGTAGAAAACATTTACAAAAATGACTTTATTGAACATGATGATGATTTTATTATGACTTCAACATTATTTTTATTGATTTATGTAGAGAAAACCTAAGGATTTTTAGGAGGAGACTTCGCGATTAAGAAAACTCATTCACCAGAATTGCGGAGGAACACTTTGACTTATATCGCTTTCTCAAAGCTATAAACTTGATTGAGAAAGTTAAACAATATATTAAAAATAAACAATAAAAAAGAAAAATATAATGCACTTTGCATAAATAAATATAACCAAGATAAGTTTTTCGGTAGCATAAGATAGCCGAAACTAATATAGTAAGTCGATAACGCGCGTTTGCAACTGGCTTTAACTTTGTTTGCATCTCAGCAAAAAAAAAAACAGCTGTTGCCCTTTGAACACACAACGGGAATCACGTTTTTCGTGTGAAGCTGAAAACACTTTTCATATGACGATAACGCAGAACGGGAATTGAACCCCAGCTCGATTTCTGTGTCTATTTCTGATCTTAAAATGCTGCCAAGTTTCAAGCATTTTTTATCAAAACGATTATAGTTAGCAAATCTAAACAACTTATCAAATAATACACATATCTAGAAAAATATCAAAGTAGCTGTACTTTAAAAATTACACTAAATTGAAAACATAAATATTTTAATAGTATTTTGTTAAAAAATTATAAAAACTGTTTGAAGTGAAATTTTTGAAGTATAAAGAAATTTTTATTTTCAAATATATGTGTATGATTTTGATATCATTGGAAAGAAAATTAAACAAATAACAAATTTTATGCTCGAAAAAATTTAAACTTTACTGTTCGTTGCCAGCCGCTTTCCACTAACGCTGAATTTTCATCCTTAAATAAGAGCGGCGGCGTTATGTTAGATGTTGTCAAAAAGTGTTTGGCATGTAAGCCGCATTCAGTGGAGTCAACACTTGTGAGCCGTTATGGTGGCGATAACTTAGTGAGCGATGTTTTTCTTTTAATATGTTGTTACTCTTAAAGTCAGAAAAGTAAATAAATAGTACCTTATAGTATAATAGTTAATAATAAGTAGGTAATTTATTTACAACGGCTCTCATAATAATAATAATAATCCACCATTCAGTGGATTTTAACAAAACAGTTGCCAGCTGCTGACTCCACTGAATGCAGGCATAGTGATGAATGACAAATTTTTCTCAGAAATTACTAGGGGTATTCACGATTCAGTGCACTTGCCTGTGCAGTTGAGGACTTGAGGACTTGTGCACTTTACAAAAACAAAATGTACGTACGTCAAAAATCTGCACAAGTGCTTTTCTACTATTACCTTCAACTTGAGGACTTGAGCAGTTGTGCACTTGTGTGCATTGAAAAATTTTGACAGCTTTGAAATGGTGATGGTGGTGTGTTCACGAAAACCTAACTGCACAACTGCACAAGTGCTCAAGTCCTCAACTGCACAGGCAAGTGCACTGAATCGTGAATACCCCTACTATTTCATCGTTTTCTGCAGCCAACTTTACTTTCTAAAGCTCTGTCAAAATTGGATTTTCTGTTCTGTTATACGCAAAGTTCAGAGCGCTCAAACTTGAAATTTAGTAGATTTGACGCATTGATTTCATCTTCACACGAGCACAGCTCAGAAATAAATAAATCCGGTGGGTTCCTTGATACATAATTAGAAAGGCCAATTTATTGCTTTTAAAATGACTTCTAAAAATAAGTTTTCCGTAAGTTAGTTTTTTGCTAAAAATAATAATGTTCATCAAAGTAATGAAGTACCAATTAACCCATAACTCAAAAGAGAGTGAAAATAGACCCATATGATTTCTGCTCAACTCGACATCACCTTTAATCTCTTTAAATAGTTGCACTCTATCGCGGGACACCTTGCATCGATATCACTAACGACAGCAACTTTGTTGCAATCACGCTTGGCCCTATTTTATATTGGTCAAGACTTGAAAGCAAGTTTTTTGACGTACCATTTTGGGCTTGCCGAAAGCGTCTACACTTGGAAGTAAATGAATTCAATTTCATGTCCTCTTTGCTTATTTTCTTAAGAACAATATCATCAAAATAACTCACACACAAATTGGAGTACAACCAAATATAGCAACCTCGTCTTCATATGCGAAAAATAAAATGAAGCGCAACGCCAAAATTGCGAATATAATAAAAGGAACATATAAAAATTGCCAGTACTTTTTTTTTATGGCAAAACAAGACAAGGTAGCTTTAGGGCTGAACGTGCTCTCTTTCATGGTGACCATAACTGTCAAACTCAGCCATTTTGCTATTTTTGCCTCTTTAGGTTTTCTCAGTGCATTCTCATTGGTTGCAGATTTTGTATGAGCTGTCAACTTCGTTTTGACAGTTTCGGTCACCGCCCTAACGTTACCTGGGGTGCGTTTACATAACCATTCTCCACCACTTTTTTGAGAATGGATGGTGTAAGTTTGATGTTTTTATTTTGTTATTAATATTTTATATTTATTTATATAAAACTTTTTTAATTAATATAGATAATCAATATAGAAAGCCAATGGTATGGAAAAAATAGTTTTTTAGCCATAAATTTTCATTGAAAAGATATATTAGGATAATTTTTTCACATAAACTATTTTCCACATATAGACTCGACTTTTTTGTAAAAAATATAAAAACAAGATTTTGAAAAAGATTTTGATGACAAAAATACTAAAACAGTTTGTGCTCAAAACTGAAAGAATTTTTGCTATAAATGAAACTGCTATATGAAAAGTAGTCAAAAATTATATATTTACTTGTTTTAATTTTTACAAAAACTTTCTTTTTTGAAAAATAGATGAAAAATATATACTCAATTGAATGAAATATATTTAAAAACAGCTGAGATATTTACATAGTAAGTCAAAACATTGATTTTCATATTGTTTTTTTCTCATTCGGTAACGACGTTTTGTGAAAAAGTTTTGGTACTAAAAATTTCTATAAATAAACTTCCATGCGAACGTTTTGATGACACTGGCTGTTCATGAACTCGTTAGCTTGGCTATTCTCACTTTTCATCATATGTTTAATATATAAGGTAGCATAATATGTACTACCACCGAATCCCAGGACCAGCTCATAGCGTAATTACCAAGTACTAATAGACTTATGACGGCCGTAGCCTAGTGGGTAGAGTGCGTGGCCCCTAAGCTAAAGAACCGCGGTAGCCCGGGTTCAATTCCAGCTCAGACAGAAAAGTTTTTTCAATTGAACTAATTTTTCTGTTCGGTCGTCACCTCTCTGCAGACAATGGCAAACCTCAGAGAGTAATAAATTGCCATGTAAAGCTTCTTGAGAACATAAGCCGTTCGGAGTCGGCATAAAACACGTAGGTCCAGTTCTCGATCATTTGTGATCAAACATTTAATAACGCGCACAACACAATTGATCAATAGAAGCTAGGTCAAAGTCCTTCCAAGGGCTGAAATGGCCAGTTTATTTATTTTGTTTTTATAAGTAGACTTATTGGTATGACAGAAAATTTTCATACCTTGCTGTCAAAATATAATGCTGCCATAACTGGAAGTAAAAATCCGTAAGTTTTATATTATAATAAGTCCTAATTTGCAATCAGCAAAGTTACGGCATTTATTCACATCGATTTTTTGTTCGTTGAAGTAGGAGAGGCATTATTATTAAACATTATTAATAATAACAATACATTTTATAAAAAGTTAAACATATTGTCTTTAACGTTAAAGAAAATTCTACGTCATTTAAAAATGTAAATTTATTAGTTTTTAAACATAAACAAAAAACTAGGGCATTTCTACACATTATTTTATATTCATTCGATTTCATCCCTTGTCCGATTAAAAAAATTCCAAACATTTTTTCCCACAAAATTATTGAATTTAAAAGGTCAGTATTGACGCTGAATCTGACATTGTATGGGTCTGGGTTTCTAGGAACTTAACTCAAATAAATCTACCTGGGTAATTATACCATGGCCTTGTCTATATTGATCAATCAAAGCAAATTCTCAATCACAAATGTCAACTCACCACGAAGTTCTGAATTGGTGAGTTTCATGACGTACATAAACACTTGTTTTCTACCGGTAGAGTTTAGCAGAGTGGTTGAGCATGACGTCACGACCAGAAGAGAATTTCTCAACTGAGTTATATAAACGCGCCACTGGTCTAGTTTTGCCATGGTACAGAGAAAAGGCCCAACCAAAATAGACGAAATGAGACGATAGCATTTTGACGAACGTCTGCACTCGTTACGGATGTTTACGGATTTAACCCAAAATGAAACGATTGGCTCAACTCGTCTGAAACAGCTGATCAGTAGGCAATCGAGTATTATTTATTTATTTATATTGTGCATTTTGTAATTTTTAATAAAGATTTGTGAAAAATGAGTGACATAATGGCGAAGTTGAAACAAATTGATAAAAATAAAATAAAAACGCACTCTGCACAGCTGTTGTTGACGAGTTTCCGTAAGTAGCAGTTCGGTTCTTATGGAATAATACGTCTTGTCAAACTGTTTCGTTTAGTTTCGTCAACGAGTATATATCTAGAAGAGTATTCACGCCTCGCTCGTTATTTTTTGCACGCTAATATTAGCCAACGAGTATATATTTATAAGAGTTTTCATTCGTCGCTCGTTACTTTTTACTCGCTAATATTAATCATCCATCGACAGAACAGGATATTTTGATGGGACATTTATTTTTATACCCCTTCAAAAGTGCGAGTTTGTTTACATTTTGTATTCTATATTTTGATCATTTTGGCTGCATGCACAAGGGAGCAAAAAGATCGGTATTTTTTAATGTGCTTGCCTGTTTCTTCCTATTTGAATATCTGAAGAAATATTGCAAATTTTATGAATGAAAATAAAATTTTACAGCTTCTTATTTGCATGTGCATGGTTGCCGAATTTATTTTGTTTCCAGCTGGACATTTTTGTTGTAGCTATATTTTGGTTGCTGCTGCAGAGAAGGATTTTTAGATATTTCATTAGCTGAATAGAAAGACAGAATTCTGATTCGGCTAATGAAATAAATATTGGATAATAAAAAAATGTAGCAATAAAATAGAACTGGTCCAGCAGTTTTTTATAAATTTAAAATAAAACAAAGAAATATTGTAAATTTAATTAATGAGATTAAAAGTTCTATTTGATACAAATTTAACAGGTTATTTATATGTATGTGTGTTTTTTTTCTTCCACCTTTTTGTAGTTGCCGACTTTATTTTGTTTATAGCTGGACATTTTCCTTATAGCAATATTTTGCTTGCTACTTTGGATACACAACCATAATTTTTAGATACTTCATTAAACCGGCTAGTGAAATTATTATTAGTCAGGACTTGAACAATTTTTTTTTTAGCAAAAATGCTTTTAATACATAAAATAACTTGAATTAACAAAATACAAACATCAAATTTCTCCAAAATCGGTCTTACTGTTTAAGAGGAGTGCAGTGAGGAAGCCATGTACAGAAGAATTTATTGTATATAGATATTCTCCGGCAGACGTTGTCCTGCCACCGCCTTACTGCCATATATGAATTTTCATGCTAATCGGACAAAATTTTATGTTTTCAACATTTTGAGTATAGTTGCCGAACGTATATATATAAACTGAATAACAAAATTTTAGTCTAATACAACCAAAACCGTCCAAAATATAGCATTTTTGTTGATTTGTAGGCAGTAAAAGAGGGTGTGGCAAAATATTTTTACCTTAAACCATCTAGAACTCAAAACAAATCGAGTGCCAAAATTTGAGCTTAAGTTACTTTATGCCTATCGTCTTAATATTTGAACTGTATTAAAATGTAAAACAATATATATTTACGAATTTCGTAATCAATTTTTACTAACACTTTTTACAAATTTTACAAAATTTAATATTTATTCCAAGATTTCTAACCATGAATATAGTATATTATTTTAAGAAATTAAGAAAATATACTATAATAAGTACAATATATGTATATACTCTTTTTTGTAAAAATGTACATTAAGGTGGCCCTAATTTATAAAAGTTTTTTTACCGCCATAGGCTAAAAACTATTCGATTTGATATAAAATTAAAATGTATGCAGTTTTTTCGAAAAAATCCCCAAAAACCTACAAATCAACAAAAATGATATATTTTGGATGGTTTTGGTTGTATTAGACTAAAATTTTTTATTTTAGTTTATATAGATACGTTCGGCAACTATACTCAAAATGGTGAAAACATAAAATGGTTTTTTTCCGATTAGCATGAAAATTCATATATGGCAGTAAGGCGGTGGCAGGACAGTGTCTGCCAGAGAATATCTTTATGCAATAAATTCTTCTGTACATGGCTTTCTCACTGAACTCCTCCTAAGCAGTTAGACCGATTTTGAAGTAATTTGGTGTTTGTATTTTGTTAATTCAAGTTAATTTTATTTATTAAAATCATTTATGTTAAAAAAAATTTTTCAAGTCCTGACTAATAATAATTTCATTAGCCAAATCATCAGAATTTCGTCTTTTTATTGGTCTAATGAAGTATCTAAAAATAATAGTTGTGTACCCAATGTAGCAAGCAAAATATTGCTACAAGGAAAATGTCCAGCTAGAAACAAACTAAATTCGGCAACTACAAAAAGATGGAAGAAAAAAAACACACATACATATAAATAATAACCTGTAAAATTTGTATCAAATAGAACTTTTATTCTCATTAATTAAGTCTACAATATTTCTTTGTTAAATTTTTAATTTATAAAATACTGCTAGACCAATTCTATTTATTACTACATTTGTTTTATTATCCAAAAATTATTTCATTAGCCGAATCAGAATTCTGTCTTTCTATTCAGCTAATGAAATATCTAAAAATCCTTCTCTGCAGTAGCAACTAAACTATAGCTACAACAAAATCACAACGAAAATGTCCAGCTGGAAACAAACTAAATTCGGCAACCATGCACATGTAAATAAGAAGCTGTAAAATTTTATTTTCATTCATAAAATTTGCAATATATCTTCAGATATTCAAATAAGAAGAAATAGGCAAGCACATTAAAAAATACCGATCTTTTTGCTCCCTTGTGCACGCAGCCAAAATGATAAAAATATTGCTACATTAGCAACTCAGTTTTGTCTTAAGACTACTTAGCGATTATTCCTTCTCGACACAATTATATTGTTTAATCTAGGGTGGGCTATCCTTTTGGCATTTCCTTCGTGTCATGTTTTTTATAGTTTTGGTTGTTGCAGCTTTAATTTCACTATTATTTTAATGAGAAGGGAATCGCAACAATGTCAGACATTTTTCAAAAACAATTAAAGCTGTTGTTTACATTACTCACTGTTACAACAACAAAAAAAAGAAATTGTTTCCATATCGCGAGCAAAGTCGCAGAGAGGTTTCGCCATATATACAGGGCTTTGATTCAAGTAGTTCAATAAATGTCACAATATCATAACAATATCATAACAATATCATAACAATAACAATGCACATCTATTCACAAAACTTGAATAAAAATACTAAAAAGTCGCCGTCGACACGAGTGAAGTGCCTGCTACACACCAACACGTCGTCGCACAGTGAAAAACAAGGGTCTGAAATTTGCACACATAGAAAGTAATATATGACGCTTCTATTTAAATACTTTTTTTTTAAAATATTTGGCATACAAGATTAAAAAAATTAAAGTAAAACTGAAAACTTAAAAATTGACATTTATTTTATTAATAAATAAAAATATTACTCTAAAAGTGGATGTTATTAAAGATCCACCAAGAGTACGAAAACCAAAGATGGATGGACACTATAAAAATTTACTTTTCTGCGGTAGGTCTTAACTTCGAAGATCGAAGATCTCTTCGATATGATGAAACTGAGAGCCTTCTCAAAAAATGCAAAACCAAAATCATTATCAAATACGCTAGAAAAAGAAGAAGGTTACTAGAACATTATGAGGACACACCTTTAAATTATGAGAAACGATGAAAAATACATAAAATTCTTATCTACTAATATACCGGTACATTACAGGCACTTCATTATACCTGCTTAACTTTAGCTTCTGAAACCAATACGTTGACTTTCAAAAGCTGCAGAGTATCTTTATCAAACTCCTGTACATTTTTGGTGAAACTCCATACAGTTTTCTAATGCTGGTGATGTACGGATCAGAAGTATTTAGAAGATTATGAAATACATCTGCATTTGTAAGTAAACGAGCGCATTTCCTGGCGTTATCAAGGCGAAATTTTTTATAATCCTTATTACGAGATTCTTGAGCATCTTCTGAAAGTTGACCGATAAGAATACCTCAAAATGCTTTATGACATTTTCTCCGTGATTTAAAATTTTGTGTACTGAAGATGGCATATAATAATATATCACATATATTCGGGCAGTTTCTAAAGCATAGCTACCAAAAATTTCAGCATTTATCATAACAACTGAGAGGAGAGCTTGCAGTATTATGTTCATTAAGTCTCTTAATCAAATTTTCATTTACGCCAGTGATATCAGCAGAGCAGCTTTCATTGTAAAAAATTTTTCTAGCAGTATTACCATCATTGATATTACCACTTATTTTTTTGGTTTGTCGATGATCAATCCTAGCTCCTCACGAAAACGATTTCGTACCAAGATCTTCTTCTCTTGTTGAAGCCGTTTCTTTTTTCACTTGTGGCTGAACATTTTTGGAAAGACGAGTTGTAGGAAACATGTAATATCATGTCCATGCAACGAATCCAGGCATGTAATGTAGACAGTCCTAATTTTCATTTTAGTTATTTACATTTAATCAACGCCAAATAATAAAATGGACTTTTATTCCCTCATAGGACTTAATCTTAATACAAACAAATAGACCAACTGGGTATTACAAAAAGTTTAAATTAAAGTCAGCATAAGCTGCAACCAAAAAAGTAGATATATCATGGCGTATGAATAACTTTAATTGCTTTGAAGCTTTGAAAGCGGTCCAGAAATATGTGGCTTGTAAAAGTTTTTAAGACAATTTCTAACGATTTTTTTCATATTTATTTGTTCAGCAAAGAAGTTGTTCAGAACAATAGGAACAACTTTGCTGAAGAGCGATAAAATTATTAAATACAGAAAGAAAAGTGAACAAAAAAAGCGCACAGTTTTATTATTAATTTTACATACAAAACAGTCATATCTTTGAAAATTACGAAGAACCATGGATGAACATTTTTTTAGCATTTATTAGAAGTATGTTAAAGTACTCTGAATTTTACAAATCGATAACCGACGTATTTTCAGAAAAAATTTTGGCCGTTTTGTAATCTTTATGTAGTCTAACATCATTTTGTGGCGATCGTAGCCTAGTGGGTATAGTGCGTGGCCCCTAAGCTAAAGAACCGCGGTAGCCCGGGTTCAATTCCAGCTCAGACAGAAAAATTTTTTCAATTGAATTAATTTTTCTGTTCGGTCGTCACCTCTCTGCAGGCAATGGCAAACCTCAGAGAGTAAAAATTGCCATGTAAAGCTTCTTGAGAACATGAGCCGTTCGGAGTCGGCATAAAACACGTAGGTCCAGTTCTCGGTCATTTGTGATAAAAATTTAATAACACGCACAACACAATTGATCAATAGAAGCTAGGTCAAAGTCCTTCCAAGGGCTGAAATGGCCAGTTTATTTTTATTTTATTTATGTAGTCTAACACTAGTAGATAGAATTTACATAGAATAACTTAAAACCGAACTGTTGAAAAGATTTAATACTTAACTTCACTGTGAGTGTGAATTTCTCGAATTGCAACCTCGCACGGCAACCCTGGTTGAGAAAAAGTTGACAGTTTCTGCTTATTTCTTTTGTTCGCTCATTCGAGGCGACCATGATTAAAATAAGTTAAATTTCATGAAGTCATTGCAAATCTAATTGAAGAGCTGGTTGCAAGTCGAGGTAGTCACACAAAAGTGTAAGCTTTATATATATTACAGTTCTTAAGATTTCATTTAATGTTAAGGGCCACTTTCTCAATGTCCGGTTAGTCTAGCTCTTAACCAGGACTTAGCTAACCATACGATAGCTAAAAAAATAATTTTGATTTCACCAGGTGCTGGTTAAGCAACTGTCCGTTAGATGACTAATTGTGAATTTTTGAATTGTGAATACGTAAAAACATCATATCAGCTGTCTCGTGTTTACAAATTTTTTGATTTTGTGCTGCCACCTAATTATATGTCTTTTCAATAGTTTTAAACGTAATTTATCAGTGTTAAGGGATCGCTTATTTCGAATCTAAAGTCGGAATTTTAAAATTCAAGATGGTGGATAGGGTTGCCACCTTAATTTTTTTTAGTTTTATAAATTCGGGGCCGGCAAAAAAAAAATGGTATACCAAATATGAGTCGCTGAATCCGAATCCGTTGTCAGAATTTCAAAATTATAAAATTTTTTAATAATAGGGTTGTCACCTAATTATATGTCTTTTCAATAGTTTTAAACGTCATCTATCAGTGTTAAGGGGTCGCTGATTTCGAATCTAAAGTCCGAATTTTAAAATTCAAGATGGTGGATAGGGTTGCCACCTTAATTTTTTTAGTTTTATAAATTCGGGGCCGGCAAAAAAAAAATGATACACTAAATATGGGTCGCTGAATCCGAATCCGTTGTCAGAATTTCAAAATTATAAAATTTTGAAATAATAGGGTTGCCACCTAATTATATGTCTTTTCAGTAGTTTTAAACGTCATTTATCAGTGTTAAGGGGTTGCTGATTCCAAATTTAAGGTCAGAATTTTAAACTTCAAGATGGTGGATAGGGTTGCCACCTTAATTTTTTTAGTTTTATAAATTCGGTGCTGGCAAAGTTTAAAATTCTGACTTTATAAATGACACTAATAAATGTCGTTTAAAACTCGTGAAAATATATATTATTAGGTGGCAACCCTATTATTACAAAATTTTATAATTTTGAAATTCTGACGACGGATTCGGATTCAGCGACCCATTTTTGATGTACCAGTTTTTTTGCCAGCCCCGAATTCATGAAAATGCAAAAAATTAAGGTGGCAACCCTATCCACCATCTTGAATTTTAAAATTCTGACCTTAAATTTGGAATCAGCAACCCCTTAACACTGATAAATGTTGTTTAAAACTACTGAAAAGACATATAATTAGGTGGCAACCCTATTATTTCAAAATTTTATAATTTTGAAATTCTGACAACGGATTCGGATTCAGCGACCCATATTTGGTGTATAATTTTTTTTTGCCGGCCCCGAATTTATAAAACTAAAAAAAATTAAGGTGGCAACCCTATCCACCATCTTGAATTTTAAAAATCGGACTTTAGATTCAACATCAGCGACCCCTTAACACTGATAAATGATGTTTAAAACTCTTAAAAATACATATTATTAGGTGGCAATACTGTGGTAAAAATTTATGTGGCAACCTTTACCTCCATCTTAAATTTTAAAACTGTGACATTATATTCGAAATCAAATCCGTTGTCAGAATTTCAAAATTACAAGAATTCGCAAAAATAAAAAAAATCTAGGTGGCAACTCTATCCGTCATCTTAAATTTTAAAGTTTGACAGCATCTTCGAAATCTGTTACCCTAAAATGGCGCTAACCGAAACCACAACTTGCCGTTAACTTAATCAGCACTTAACTGACAGTTCAACCTTAACCGAACATTGAGAAAGGGCTTTTTTTTCAAGTGCTGGTTAAAGTTCTGATTAGTGCTTAACCGGACATTGAGAAAGCGGCCCTAATTGTATTAACTTGAAATATAGGAAATAAAACGTATTCAAGTAGAAAATATAGAAACGTTTTTATTTGGCCTCCCAGCCCGCGGAATCAACAAATTTTTATTTCACTTTTAAGTTGCCGTACCAAGGGGCCTGGCAAGAGACTTGCTGGCAATCAAACAAACACACTCACAAGAGGACAATTTTTTGAATTGAAACAATACAGCACTGAAGTTTAACAAGCAAATATTTCACTACTGGTAAGAACGCTGCTGGTTAAAACGCTGTTGGTTGGGTCTGGACAAAGTACAGCGGAGCACCATTTATACTCGAGTTACAGGATAAAAAGGTGAAGGCTTAACAACTGCATGCACCCCGTGAGGAGAAGCGCTAACAAGACGACACCGAGTTCAAGCTAAGAAGTCTGCTAGTCGTCGACTTGTCGGGTGATCAGGTGATTGCCTTTTAAAGTTGATTGGGGTAGAAAAAGATTTGTTTGGTGTGAGTTGTTACGGTATTAGGAAAGGTCGTACGAAAAATTAGATATATTTTACTTGCAAAAAAAAACGCTGTTCTCCATTGCAAACCGCCATCTTACAAAATGCCTACCACGAGGTCGAAGTCCGATTCGGCTGCCAATGCATCCGAAGATCACGACAGTGCCGAAGAGCTAAACGAAACGATTTGTCAGCCCGTAGCTTCAACTGCAAGAGCGGAATCGATTGAATTGAGGTTAGGCCAGATGATGAAAGAAATCCAGGCATTACGTGCGGAAGTCGCCAGAAGCAACCAAACCATTGAAGATTGCGCTCGACGAATATTAGATGCAGAATTAAGGGGAACAGTCACGAATGGTTGTGAGGCAGAAGTTGGCAATGCAATCTCGGTAGCGGTAGAGAACTTGAATCGTACGTGATCAACAGCAAGAACCGAGCAGACGCGCACCTTGTACGATTTGCCCGTGTTCGTTAGCCTGAAGATTGGCCGATGTTCAAGGAGGCATTCATGACGACAACGGACGAATATGGCTACAATCATGGGCAAAATATGCTGCGGCTACAAAAAGCAATCCAAGGCAAGGCACGTGAAGAAGTTGAGTGCTTGCTGATACATAGCAACAATGTGCCTAGAGTCATTGAGACGTTGCAAACGCGATTTGGAAGGCCTGAACAGCTAGTGAAAAGCCAAATATCGAAGGTTCGTAATTTTCCAAGCATTCAAGAAGAACGCATCGATCTTCTTGTACCTTTCGCGACGAAGGTACATAACTTAACATAATTTTTGGAAGCTGCTGATTGCGACCATCATCTCTCCAACCCAGCATTAATGGATGAATTATTAATGAAGCTATCGGTGCAGCGTCGTTTGGATTGGGCACGGCGTGCCATTACGTTGGGTTCCAGAACAACAGTAAGGCATTTTAGCGACTGGTTGCAAGAGCTGGCCAGTATGGTGAACGTTGCTTGTGTAAGTGCCCCAGATCAACGTCGTGAGATGCGCAACAGAGAAGACAGGCGCGCTAAGTTTTTCCTTACTGACAATGTTTCTGGCCAATCTTCAGGTGGTGGCTGCGTAGTGTGTTCACGTGGACATGAAGTGGGTAGCTGCATGCAGTTTATAAATCTCAACTTGCAGAAAAGGTGGCGCATCGTAAGGCAACAGCAGCTCTGTTTTAACTGCTTGAGAGGCGGTCATCGAAGCGACCGTTGTACACAACAGCGCGAGTGCGAAATCGAAGGTTGCAGGAAAAGGCGGCATAGGCTATTGCATGAGCAGCGTGAACCAAACGAAAAAAGAGAACGACCACCGCGGTCGCAACAGGTGTTCTCAGCTACAACATTACAACCATTTAATGATAAACCACTGTTCAAAATACTACCAGTAAAACTAATCGCCAACGGAAAAGAAGTCGTTTGTCATGCGTTCCTGGATGACGGGTCAGCCATATCGCTGATGAAGCGCAGCCTTGCAGAGAAGCTTGGTCTAAAAGGCCCAATGGAAAATTTGACTTTGCAGTGGTTCGGGAACAACACGGTCACGGAGCCCACCAGTCGCCACGATATGGCAATTTCCGGCGTTGGTGAAAATGCAAAGATTTTTGATCTTAAGGGTGTTCGGACAGTGCGAAATCTTCAGCTACCAAAGCAAACAATAAACCTTGCCAACTTGCATTGGAAATACCGACATTTGAAGAAAATACCATTCTCAGCTTACGATTCAGCTAGACCAGAACTTTTAATTGGCTTGGACAACGTCCACCTGAGTGTACCACGAAGAGTTTCAGCGAGAGGTTGGAAGGGACTGGCTGTGGTTCTGACGAAACTTGGCTGGGTAGTTTATGGAAACGATGAAGATGACACTGCAGTCAAAAATCATGGCGTTTACTTCGCGCAAGGCGATAATACAGATGATTTAAAAAGACTGGAAATGCAAGTTAAACGAATGGTCAACGATGAGCTAATTGTGCGTCAAGCGGATCCCGTGGAGGCAGCAGAAACGGTACGAGCTAACCAGTTGCTAGAGGAAACAACTATACTCCGGGGTGTGAGGTTTGAGACAGGATTGTTGTGTTCACGATAGCTTAATTCTACCTTCTAGTCGCAAGATGGCGATGAAGAGATTTCTAAGCCTAGAAGCAAAATTTCAGCGAGATGATAACTTTTTTAAACAATACGCTCGCGTTATACTTGATTATGAAAGAAAGGGCTACTCTAGAAAATTAATTGAGGCTGATCAGCTGGAAAGAGGACCACGCACCTGGTATCTACCACATTTCGGTGTTTATAATCCAAGCAAACCAGGAAAACTTCGGCCAGTTTTCGATGCTGCTGCGAAGGTTGACGGCGTGTCGTTAAATTCAGTTTGGCTTAGCGGATCGGAGCAGAATCCACCATTATTAAATATTCTCTTAAAGTTTAGGCAAAGGGTCGTCGGCGTGTGTGCTGATATTGTGAAAATGTTCCACCAGGTATTAATACGAAAGGAGGATAGAGCAGCACAACGTTTTCTTTGGAGGGATGATCGAGAGAGCCCTGTGGAAGAATATGAAATGATGGTGATGACTTTTGGAGCAACATGTTCTCCTTGCTCGGCGCAATATGTTAAAAACGTGAATAGCCAAGAGTTTCGTGAGCGATATCCAGAAGCAGCTGAGGCAATCATCAATAATCATTATGTCGATGTCTTCGTCTACTGTTTCGAGAACGAAGATGAAGCGGCTCGAATTACAAAAGAGGTCATTTGGATTCACGAGCAAGGCGAATTTGATTTGAAGAAAATTATTTCAAACTCAGCACTTATAAACCGTACATTTAGTCCGGAGGTGGCAGCAGCTACGACTTTAACTTGGAAAGGGGTGAAGATGCTGAATTTCAGAAGGTGCTTGGAATGCAGTGGGACATTCAACAAGACGCATTAATATATGTACTATCATTTGGCAAAGTGGATCCAGCGATTGTTAATGATAAGCGCAGGCCGACAAAGCGAGAGGTACTACGAGTGACCATGTCTGTATTCGATCCGTTTGGTATGGCGGCGGTATTGCTGCAATCCATCTGACGCAAGGGTATTGATTAGGACAAGGCTAGCCCTGAAGAAGATCATGACGTCTGGAAGAAATGGCTCGGTATGCTTAAGCAAATAGCTGACATCAGTGTTCCACGCTGTTATGACAAAGAATTTTCATGGTCATCAATGGAACTGCACGTTTTCGCGGACGCTAGCGAAGAAGCTTATGCGGCAGTTGGTTACTGGAGAATTCCAGATGGAACTAGCATGAAGCTAGCGTTTGTATGCGGTAAAACGAAATGCGCTCCGATGAAGTTAACATCGATTCCTCGCCTAGAACTTCAGGCAATAGTTTTAGCCACACGTCTTCGGAAGCTAATCCTAAGCCATCACGATTTCAAGCCCAACCGAACGTATATGTGGAGCGACTCCAAAACCGTCCTCGCGTGGATACATTCCGATCATCGCCGATATAAACCCTACGTTGCGCATCGAATAAACAAAATCTTGGAAGACAGCGAAATAGCAGAATTCAGCTGCCCAGTGCTTTGAATGCAGCTGACTTCGGGACGCGTAAGAAAGAGGGAAAAAGACAATCTTTTTGGGTGACAGGACCAAAATTCTTAATGAAGCCTGAATCCGAATGGCCGAGTGCACGACCGCCGTTAGATATATTCGAGGAGCTACGCGCTAAGTTCACCTGTATGGTTATAAGTAATAGCTGCGACATCTTCATGAAGTTTTCATGCTTCCGCGCATGACTTGAGTTTTTGCATGGATTGGCCGTTTCCATAACAATTGTTGACGAGATAAAGGGAACAAAATGAGTGGTTGCCTAAGAGTGTCAGAGCTCAAAAGATCCAAAACAATGATCTGCAAGAGCGTGTAAGTGTCTGTCTATGCCGATGAGTACGAGGCGCTTAGAACCGAACAAGAGATTGACAGAAGTAGTAAGATAAGGACATTGACACCTTATTTAGATAGTCGAGGAGTTGTTCGAGTAGGCGGTAGGATAGACGGAGCAACAGCAGTACCACATTATACGAGAAGGTCGATTATCATGCCACAAAAGCATCACGCTACCAATCTGATAGTTGACTTTTATCACTCTTTATGGAAGCATCAAAACCACGACACGATCCTGGCTGAAGTTCGTCGAAGATATTGGGTTCCTCACCTTAGAGCCGAAGTACGTAGAGCAGCTGCTCGATGTCAGAAATGCAAAAATGCGTCAGCAGCACCGGTAGCGCCTCAGATGGGACAACTCCCGTAAGATAGAACAACGCCCTTTGTCAGACCGTTTTCATAAGTAGGCATTGATTTTATGGGACCGTTCCAGATAGTCATCAGTAGGCTCACTGAAAAGCGATGGATTGCCCTCTTCACTTGTCTCACTATTCGCGCGGTACATTTAGAGATAGCTCGTGATGTTACCACTGATACATGCCTAATGTGCATACGGAATTTTATCAACAGGAGAGGAACACCAGTGCGCATTCGATCTGACAATGGTACGAATTTTGTGGGTGCCGCCAATGAATTAGAACATCAATTCAACGATTTTCAAAACGGTAAGATTGCGAATGCCCTTACTAATTAGAAGGTAGAATGGTTGTTTAATTGTCTTTTCAACCCGCATGCTGGTGGCTGCTGGGAACGCTTCTACAGCGTAAATCTACAGGAACATGAACTTTTCAGTTTAATGTGCGAGGCTGAGAATATTATTAATCCACGACCACTGACTCATATACCGCTAGACACGCCAACCGATGAACCCCTTACCCCCAATCACTTCTTATAGGTACAGCAAACTCCGTACAGACACCTCACCCCGATGAAGAAAAACTCCGAGCGACCAGAAAGCAGCGGCGAAAGATGCAGCAAAGCTTCTGGAAAAAATGGGTGTCTGAATATCTTCCAGACTTGTGCAGAAGGACCAAATGGTGCGAAGTTGTAAGGCCTCTTGCGTTAGATGATATCGTGTTTATTTGTGACAGCAGCGTGCATCGTTCCAAATGGCAAATGGGCAGAATCACTAAGGTGTTTCCAGGGAAGGACTCACAAGTAAGAGCAGCTGAAGTAACCACCAAGGCAGGAATTCTAAAACGACCAGCGTGTTTAATTGCAAAGTTAGATGTTGGTGAATCCTAGGGTTTGGATTCACGGGGTCCGGGGTGTTGAAAAGATTTAATACTTAACTTCACTGTGAGTGTGCATCCCTCGAATTGCAACCTCGCACGGCAACCCTGGTTGAGAAAAAGTTGACAGTTTTTGCTTATTTCTTTTGTTCGCTCATTCGAGGCGACCATGATTAAAATAAGTTAAATTTCATGAAGTCATTCCAAATCTAATTGAAGAGCGGGTTGCAAGTCGAGGTAGTCACACAAAAGTGTAAGCTTTATATATATTACAGTTCTTAAGATTTCATTTAACGTTAATTGTATTAACTTGAAATATAGGAAATAAAACGTATTCAAGTAGAAAATATAGAAACGTTTTTATTTGGCCTCCCAGACCGCGGAATCAACTCGAACGAAACTAGCGTTAGCTTACGGTTTTTTAAATTAACAGCCCTATTCTGACAACTTGACTATAATCAACCAGTATTTTTAATATTTCTATGTGTTTGTTGTAATTTTTTATTTCAAAACAAAATTTGAAGCTAAAAAAAAATAGATTTTTATAAAAGTTGTCAACTGCTTTTCAGATAGTTACAATTTAATTAAAAAATTTTGTTTTTTGAGTTCAAATTTTGTTTTGAAATAAAAAAATTACAAGAAACACATAGAAATGTTAAAAATACTGGTTGACTATTGTCAATTTGCCATAATAGGGCTGTAAAAGTCCATAACAATTAATTTAAAACATTATAAACATTTTTTTACTTCTCCACTAAAAATTATTATCGGAAAAAATTTAAAAAAAATGATTTTTTGTGTTAAATTGCCATGAATGTTCAAATCATATTCAAATCAGTACGATTGGGGTCGGTCTTTCTTTCTTTGAACGTTTTGACAAAGAATGTCTCTTATAGAAATGATAATGGGTGTAACGGATCCGAAATTTGTAGACGAGTATTATTCGTTCAAGCACGTCTGAATATAAGAGCACTACTATTATTTTGCACACAGCTGTACGTAATAGAGTTGTCAAGCTGTGGATGGCTTCAACTATCACTATAGATGGTTTGACAGCTCCAGTACATAATTTTCAAAAGTCAAATGTTTCGGTCCCACTTCGAACTTTTTTAGCGATGTAAATTTATTTCATTTTATGACTTTTTTTGCGATTATTTCCGAAACCGCATGTTTCCGCACCTAATTTTGATAAATATTTTTGATTAACACCCAGGCTACAAAGCAATATTAAAAGTTAAGCATTGGGTAACGGCCAAAAGTTTCGGTGAACTTGAAGTTTTTTCTTTCTCTTATTTTATTGTTCAATTAAATACTAGTAAATGTAACCATATAATTAAAAACTTGATATTTTCCTAAAATCTCCATAAGTTGTGCTTTTCATTTTAATACTTTATAACAATTTCTGCAAAGTTTTATAGAAAATTAACTTCAAAAGTGATGAAGCGAACAGGTTTGAATTGAACATAAACTAAAATCATAAGTTTTGGGTCGTCAAAAATGTTTTTTTTACGTAAAATTTTATAAAATTTCTACGTTATAAGAAAAGACTTTAATAAAAAGCATTTATGATATGGTCGAGTTCTATCATTTTCCACTGTGTGTCGGAAGCAACGATACGATACCGACATATCGGCGAGTGTGAAAGCATTTCCTTTATTTACATGAGTTTATGCGTCCACCGACATCGTTGTCGTTGTCGTGCCGGTGTCGCACAGTGGGGTATTGACCCATTAAAGATGGTATCAATTCAATTAGGAGACGGAGGAAACTTTTGACTTTTTTTTAGTTACAATGGGTCCAAATAAGAAAAAAAACAACAATTAGTTGATATCCTTTAGTGGATTTTTTTTTAATTAAAAACAAGCTTTTCACTAACTTAAAGTAACTTATAACTAACTTATAACATAACTTTTATTCACTGCCGCTTGTTAATTCTTTCTTATTTGTGTCAAAAAAATTGACATCACTACTTTCACCTATATTTTCATCATTGTCTTCATCGGATTTTTCCGTATCTTCAGCGTTCTCTTCATTTGTTGGTGGTACAAGCAAATTAACAGCCATTTGTGGCAATTTTCGCAACTTTTTTTGCGGTCATTTCCTTTTGCATGAAATGATTGGGTCTGAAGTAATTAAGAACCTGTTTAAAATATCCTCAAGGGTTTTTCTCTGCTTATTTTTTTAAATGCTCTCTGAAAGATTTGAAGTCCTTATTTCTTGCTTCTTGCGCCTCTTCAGAAAGTTGACCAATCGGAAATAAAGCATATTTTATGATTTCAGGGCCATGAATTAAGATTTTATGCACAGTTGGTGGCATATTATACCATAAGTACTTTTGTACAAAATATCTTGCTGTATCAAGCGCATAGTCTCGAAATTGTTCGATGTTTACTTCTTGTCATCATGAAATTACTATTAAAATAATATGCATTCTCTTAATAAGCTCTACATCAATATGTGTTATAGAAGCTTTTATTTCTGCATTTTCAAAAAAATTCGAGCAGTATTGCCGTCATTCGAACTTCCAAACCCTGGCTTTGATTTATCAATAACTAAACTAAGTTTTATTCTTAATTCTTTTCGAGTCTTATTTTCTGATACAACCTGCTTCTCTGCTTCCTCTCTTATCAGCCATTTTTTGACGGTTTGATGAAGGTTTTCGACTTTTACATTTTTTTGAATCATTAAATCAATTGAATTGAATTCTTTAATAGTACCTTCACATAAATAGCACCTCTGTGTAGATGTTGTTTCAGTGAGTGCGTTGCATACCTTAACATCTACCATGGTTAACATAAGGTTGTGGCTTACCTTGATTAATCTCTCTCCACATTGCGCAGCAGCTTTGCTGAGGCCACTTATTTGTGCTGCTACTCTATTTTTCTTTTTTTTGACACATCTGCTGTTTCTTTAATAAACTCCATGCGAAGTGGGCGACAGAATCTGGTTGAAGAAGGCCGGGGATTTTTCCAAATAACTTTAGATCCACAAACTAATTTGATTGGAACCTAGGAGGTTATAAATATCGATGCATCATTTGCATCCGGACCGTGAAAAGCTTGCTTGTAGATGCTGTTTCCCGAACTTCCGTCGAAACACCTCTTCGAAAATAAATAAAAATTAGATAATTCATTATAGTCTAAAGAATCTATAACTGACTTTTGCAATATAAGCAAACGCTGGATTGTTAAATTTAGCAAAGCTTGCAAGTTTACTTCGCAAAAAGTTCAGAAATTGTTATAAATTCTCGGGAAGGATAACAATCTTTTTTTGAGCTCTGCACAACGCTATAGCTGTGAAAATTTTCGGGTGCAGCTCCTCTAATAATGTTGTACTGATGGCGGGATAATTTTGCTTCTACAAGCACAGCTAGAGCATCTTCTTTGCTAATTTTAGTAGGATTTGTTCTATTTTTCATACGATTTCCTATATTTAATTGCCTTTTAGGTGAAGTTGTCAATTCATGTAACAATTTTGATGCTTCAATGTGATCTTCAGCACGCAAACTCATTTTTGTAGCATACGCTAAAGCTGATAATGGAGTTGAATCTCTTAACTCTTTACATTTCGCTCTCTTAGTTCTCTCGCAGGAATCTTCAAAGGACAGTTCCTTTCGCCCGCGTTTCTTAGAATCGCGATTTGAATTAAGAAATCTTTCTTCAGTTCTATGAGCCCTTGTCCACCGCATCTTAAATGCGGAAATAAACTGATAAATTATTTCATAAAAATCATTCATATATCCCTCCGCAGGACGAATTCGACGCATCATTTCGTCTCTCAAATATTTAAATTTTTCGCTTAATTGGGAATGCCCAGATCTTTTGATTATATCAAATAAGTTTTGACGAGATAGAAACAACGTGTTTAAAGCAGTTCCTAAAAAAAGACAGTGAATGTTTATATAAATCGAACTGCACTCAAATACCCGAACACCCATTTAACACAATTATACTTCACTAGTATATGACAAAACAAACTACTGTCAAATAAAACACAAACATATGCAACAATGACTTTTCGGCAAGGTTCAAACGGTTTCACATTAAAGACAAATAATACACTCTACATTAAAAATATTTTTTTTATGTAAGTTTATTCGTCTTTTATTTTTAATATTAAAAAGAATATGTATTTCATATTGTATGAGAATAGATGAATATCATTTACGACAGAATATTCAAAAGTAGTAATATTACATGGGTTTCATTTAAACAGTGAATACATTACAAATATAATAAATTTTTTAAGTCAGTTGTGCAGCCTATACCGCACACCAACATCGACAGCTTAAGAAGAATAACAAAACAAAAACAAATAAAAAAACATTGCATTGCATTACATTGTTGGTGGGTGCCTGCACTTGGTTGTTTTGATTATAGCGACTGGAGTTCTCTCATAAAAAGCTTAATAAATTCCGAAGAGACAAACATGGCACAACCAAAATTTAAACACTTATTATGGACAGTCTATATTTAAAGAAAATCAGAATTAGATGACAATGGCGCACAAAAGAAAACACTTTAACACCACTTGAATAACAAAAAATTTAATTTTTTAATACAGTTTTTTATTAACAAAAAATAATTTTTTTAAACATTTACTCAAAAAAGTTTGTATGCAGTAAGAACCACAATTACCCGAAGTTGAAGGTTCCATTAAAAAACTTTCCACAAATATCTTTTTTTTAATAAAATTATACGAAAGTGAACGAAAGCAAAAAATGTTGTTTTTTAACCGCGATAACTTTTCAACCAGTAGTGTCAGATGAATAGTTTTTAATGTTAATGACGCAGAATTATATTATCTTTAAACTGGTATAAAAAAAAATTGGTATCTCAAACAATTTTTTTTTAATTATAGCCATAAAAGCCCATAAAATACCCCATTGTGTGTAGTGTCGGTAGTGTCGGATGCGGAAACGCCTAATGTCATTGTCACTGAATTCACCTCCTGAATTTTACATATGACGCACTGTTGCAGTCCTCGTAAATATGCATATTCACAATTTAGTACACTTGCTTTTGCAGTTGAGAACTCTCTATAATAAATAACCGAAACTCGAACACAATCACATACAGGGTCCGCCATCTAACTTTTTTTTCAACTAGTGCTTATTTCGTGAATGGTAACATTTAGCTCATGTTTGATTTGACAGATAATTAGTTTTATCCTTCCGCTGAACGAATATGGTTGTGTATACGCTTGAACAACGCTGGGAAATATTGCGACATTACTTTGAAAATCATGGTAATGTTGCAGAATGTGTGCGAAAATTGCGTACGGATTTTGGAAGAAGAGAAGCACCGTCAGCTCCGTATATTCGTTATCTTGTGAAAAAAGTGAAAGAAACTGGCATTCTCATCGATAAACCGAAGCGTGAAAAGCCAAAAGCAGTGCGTGCACCCGAGAATATTGCTGCTGTGGCAGAAAGTGTGCGTGAAGCGCCATTAACATCAATTCACCGTCGTTCTCAACAATTGAACATTTCGGAGACATCATTGAGACGAATTTTTCATAAAGACCTTGGTATGACGCCATACAAAATCCAATTGGTTCAGGAGTTGAAGCAATGCGTTTTCGCTTCGCTAAGTAGGCCTGCGATCGACTTACAGAAGATGCCGATTTTACAAAAAAAAAAATCATCTTTTCAGATGAAGCTCATTTTGATCTTGGCGGGTATGTAAACAAGCAAAATTGTCGCATTTGTGGCTCAGAAAACCCGCACGCATACATTGAAAAGCCGCTGCACCCAAACGAGTCACTGTTTGGTGCGGATTTTTGTTCAGAGGCTTAATTGGGCCATTTTTCTTCGAAAATGAGCAAGGAATGGCCGTTACAGTCAATGGCGATCGTTATCGGGCCATGTTGAAGGATTTTTTTTTCACAAAAATTGAAGAGAAGGATATTGGCAACATTTGGTTTCAACAGGACGGCGCTACGTGCCACACAGCCGAAGCTACACTCGATGTTTTGCGCCCTGTTTTTGAAGATCGCATTATCAGCCGCAGAGCTGATGTCGTTTGGCCACCTCGGAGCTGCGATTTGACACCGTTGGACAATTATTTGTGGGGTGCCCTCAAAGATAAGTGTTACGTCGACAAGCCAGAGACAATTGATGCTTTATAGGACAATATTCGTGAAGCCATTGGTGAAATACAGCTGCACACAATCGATAATGTGCTTAAAAATTGGACCGACCGTGTAGGCTACTGCATGACCAGCCGAGGCAGCTATTTGAACGAAATTATTTTCCATTATTAACCGGAAAGATTGTACTTTCAAATAAAAAAGAAATTTGAGAAAATATTTAGTAGTTTTTTTTTATAGAATTTGCCCACATATCAATAAAAATGCTGTATTAAAGACGGTTTTCGTCGTATTAAACTAAAATTTGGTAATTAGGTTCGTATGATAGCTGTCGGTAACTATACTACTAAAAATGGGCGTAGTCACACTATAGCTGCGCCTACTTTTAAGAAAAGATTAAAAAACTTCGAAACTATTGGTCCGATTGAGCTCAAATTTTGGCAATGGATTTGTTTCGAGTACGAAATGGTTTCAGAAAAAACCACATTTCCACACTCCTTTTACCGCCCACAATTATATAAAAAAATTGCGATGTCACATAGCTTTGGAGTTATAGGTCGCACATCCTCGGAATTCGGTATTCGACCACAACTCATACATGACGTTTCACTGATGACATTTTATGAGACTTGGAAAAGGGGGAGTGGTACCTCCCATACAACACAAATTTGCGATATTGAATAGCTTTGGAGTTATAGTTTGCACAGCGTCAGAATTCAGTATTCGACCTAAATTTACAAAAGCAGTTTTATTGATTATTTTATGAGCGTTGCAAAAGGGGCGTGGTCCGTCCCATACAACCAGGGTTCGTATATGCTCACTCCTTGGTGCTCGGATTCGTTAGTTACAGGATGTTACTTATGTGCAACATTGGGCTGTTACTGGAAAAACTAAACACTTTTCTCATGTTTTTTTTTGTGTATATAACTATCTCACCTTTATTTATTTATATTGTGCACTTGATTTTACAATTAAACAATTATTTTAATGATTACCAGCACTTTTTGTGTAAACACTTTTTTGCGTAACGATCAGGATCTTAATTTCGACCATTTTACTTTATGGAGAATGGCTACTGAATGGACACGTGCAAAGCTTTCAACAGAACAAACAGCTGTAAGCTTTCACAACACATAAGCCTTCATAATAAGCAGCCACTGGTCAAAAACATGAAAATAACGGGACTTAGAAGCCTGTACGCAACATCGTGCATGAAAGTGTTAAATTTACACTCAAACTGTAAATAGCCTGTGTGTAATTAGATTTACGCATATTTATGAGCAGTTTGTTGTAACGTCTTGAAATGTCCTTGAGCCCAATGACTCTATTGGTGGATAAATTTTTAATTTTTCACACATTGCACATTACTAAATTTTACCCATTTTGTTATCCAAATATTGAATAAAGCAAACATTCTCATACTCCGTTTCCATGTACAATTATTTGTCCTTAATAGAGTTGATGTCAAACACACAACTTCTAAATAAGTTAAAAAAAAAATTAAAAAAGTTTATAGTGCTAAAAGTCTAGTAGCGCATTAATTTCTGAAAAAAATTTTGACCTCACAAAAAGCATAATTTTTTATATTCTGACCTGAATTTACAGAATGTTGACTTCTTTTGAGCTGAAAAAAGAACAGAAAAAATGCAAAAACTTTTTTTATTTAATATTGGCTGCGATTGAGGTAATGCATAGAGCTGACTGAATGGAATTTTTAACAAATATTCATCGATCAATTCAGTTTTATTAAAATTAACCACTTAAATCAAAAATATATTGGATTCAATTTCAGAATTTTTTCAAAATTTACTTCTCACAATTGTCACAGCACAAAATATTAATGTCAACATTATTTATTTTGTTTTTGTGTTGGTATTACTAGAGAGCAGAATGCAGAACCGTCGAATTTCACTGGTAAGAAAAATCTGCATTTGTTATACGGTGGGTGGCCAAATTAATAGGCACACCTGTAGTTGTATATTTAAAGCTGCATGAATTATATACAAGGTGCCCCAGAAATATTATTATTTCCCTCGGGTAGTGATTCTCCTTGATTAGGCGAGTAAGAAAATGCAAGGATGAGGGTCCTTTGGGAGCTAGAGAGGAAAAACTTAAAAATAGGTGTCATTACATTTTACTCCATATTGAATGTATGTCTTAACCGATCTCCAAAGTCAATAGCATCTTGAAAAAGAGATTACATGACCTTTAACCCAATGATACAAATTTTGACCGCACTAAAAGCTTACTGTTTTATGTGTGGTTATTTAAAATTGAAAAGTATTTGTGTTTGCATTGAGTACTCAAGAGTATGGCAAGATCAAAAAGGAAGTCAATAGCAAACTTTATAACAAAAAAAAATATTACATCATACAAATTATCAAAAGTTTTATTTAATTTTTGAGATATTTACCATCAAAGTTGAAATAAAAATATTTTTAGAATTTAATTGCTCATAACTTTCTTAATTGTGACTTTATGCAAAACGTTTTATAAACAGCTTAATGTCAATTTGATTTTCTTCTCAACAAGTTATAAACGTTTGAAATCGGATAAGCGATACATTAAATATGGAGTAAAATTTAATGACACATATTTTCAAGTTTTTCCTATCTAGCTTCCAAAGGGGGGAGGGGGTGTCCCTCAACCTTGCATTTTCTTACTCGCCTAATCAAGGAGAATCACAATCCGAGGGAATTAATGATATTTCTGGGGCACCTTGTATATAATATATTTTTAATTATTTTGAAACCTTACAGCTCGGCCATCTTGACCCTTTGATCGACCTCAATCAACTTAGAATAAGCAAATGGAAACTTATGATACTGAGATTACTTATGCTAAGTCACCTATAGCTAAAAGATCAGTTTTACTTTTCTGGTCATTAACAAATTCTTCTTCAATAGGAGTCAGCCACAAACGCAACCTATTAGATTTTTTTTCCAGATTTAACTACACCATCATAACGCATTTGTGCTACATGAAAATTATTTATATCTTTCAATACGTATCTGTCATTTTGTAGTTTGTAACTAATTACATAAGGACCGCGGTATTTAGGTAGAAGTTTTTTGCTAACTCCAGCAGTTGTATCTACATTTTTCATCACTACAATATTTCCGACTTTAAAAACCTTTGCAGGCACGTTATGCTTTGAAAAATACTTTTCATTATCCTCCTTTGACTTCTCAATGGATTCCAAGGCTTCCGAACGTACATTATTTAAATTACAGCCAGCATTTTCATGTTTATCTCTTAAATATTCTGTAAGCTCATCTACTATTCTTCCTCATTGTTGAATACCGAACAATAATACACTAGGACTATTACGAGTTGAACTATGGGTTGTATTATTGATTGCATATTCGACCTCAGTCAAACTGTTCACCCAATCTGAATGTTCTAATGGCTTAGACAATTTTGCCAGCATGGCTTTGAGAATCCGATTGACTCGTTCAACCTGACCTTTAGCTTGTGGAGAGGCTTCAGCAACTTTAACATGATCTACATTATTTCTCTGAACAAAATTTTTAAATTCACCAGAAGTGAAACAGGTTCCCCTATCACTAATGATTCTTCTTGGTCTGCTGTAGTTATCAAAATACTTTTGTAACGACGCAAATACTTCTTTTGCGCTTGTGGTTTTTACGGCATATAACTTAACAAACTTTGTGAAACCATCCACGGCTACCAATATGTGCTTACGAACCGATTTGATAGCAGGCAAAGGACCGAAATAGTCAACATGCACTGTGTCAAATGGTATGGGTTTCTTAGGTATATTGTATAAATTGTGTTCATTACTCCTGGCCGCAGGTGAATAAATAAAACACTTCACACAATTTCTAATAAATCCCTTAACTTTCTTTTTTAATTTTGGAAACAACAATAATTCTTCTTTATCTCATTCGTCGTCTTTTCCACCCCCAAATGACCAAACTTCTCATGTAATATTCGAATTATATTACATTAAATTTTAACTGGAACATATAACTGGTAATTATGATTTTCAGACGCTACCTTATATACTAAACCATCCTTAAGTTCAAAATGTTGTACTACTCCTTGTTCTAGCTTAAACCTTAATTATTTTATAGCCGTATCTCGATTTTGGGTAATTTGTATTTTTAAATCTATTTCTTGGATACACCCATCGTCAATAAAAAGACTTCGGTTCAAAGCATAAACATGTCCCATTTATTCCCCCTTTCTATGTTTGGCTTTAAAATCAAAGTTTTTAAAACTAAAAACGCACCTAGCAATCCTCTGGTTAACTTGTTCCTTACTTATAGCTTGAGCTAAAGAATTAGAATCCGTTACCATAGTAAAAGGAATCCCTTGCAACTGCGTTTTAAATCGTTCAAGAGCATAGACAATAGCAAGATTTTCAAGTTCAAAACTGTGTAACTTTGACTTATTTTCTGAAGCCGTCTTAGAAAAGAAAGATACAGGGTGGAAACTACTATCATCTTGCTTTTGCATCAATACTGCTCCAAACCCCACTTTGCATCTGTATGCAACTCAGTTTCCCTTCGAGGGTTGTATATAGCCAGAATTGGCGCAGAAAGCAATTTACTCTTAAGCATCTCGAATGCTTCAATGCACTTTGAATCAAAGTTAAAACCTACATCTTTTCTTAAAAGATTTGACAAAAGCTTATAAATAGTTGAAAAGGAGACTTACTTCCAGAAATAAGAAAAAAGGCCTAAGCACTGTTGGACTTGCTTAAAATTTTGCTGTTGTGGAAAATCTTTAATTGCTTTTAGGTGCGTTTCATTTGGTCTAATCGCCTCGGAGTTTACAAAATATGCAAATTTACACTTCCTCAGCTTAAGCTCCAAACCCCTTTTGTACAAGCGGCATAATTCTTCATTTACTATTTCGAAATGACTATCTGTAGCAATAGTAATATCATCCATGAACACTACTATTTTCCTAGCATGAATTAAATTCCTAAAAATATCGTAAATGAATCTCTGAAAGAATACCGGGGCATTTCTAGACCTAATGTCAAATATGTAAAGATGATTCATATTGGCCCGCCGGAGTCACAAAAGAGGTGTACTTAATTGAATCTTCGTGTATTTTAACTTGATGGAAACCATTTCTTAAATCCAAAGCAGTAAAATATTTCTTCCCTTCCAAGTATTCCACACAATCTTCTATTAGAGGCATCGGGAAGTTATCTCTAATAGTTTTTTGTATTTAAATATTTAAATACCTATTGTCAATACAAAGACGTCCTTCCCCATCTTTTTTTGAAGTGAAAACTTCTTTAGGCGCGTTGAACGATTTTGGTATAGGGTAAATCTTTGGTTTGCGTCATTGTCTTTTTCCGAGTAACTCTCGTCATCAATACAGACAGCAAAGATAACAAGATAGGAAACTTAGAAAACATAAGCAAGCAACCATTAATAAGTTCCTTTGCTGACGCATCGTTCTTTCCCTCCCTTTGCTCCGCTGCGAAACATTAGCTGCATTCCCATGGCACTAGAACAGATCAAATCTCAGTAAAACAACGTTTGTTCAACTTAATATCAATTTGCCATCACAGTCTTGAAACAGCTGTTTTAAGAACAATAACAAAAGAAAACAACAATACCAAAACTCCCATTGAGCGGTGAAACGTCAAAATAGGAAATTAATAGTTATTTAGATTTGCCAACTATGTTCGTTTTGATAAAAAATGCTTGAAACTTGGCAGCATTTTAAGATCAGAAATAAAGCTAGAAATCGAGCTGGTTTTAATTTTTGTTTTTGTTTTGTGAATAAAATAGAGCCGAACTCTATATCAACGACCACGGGAATGCAGCTTTTGAATGCTACTGTTTTTTTCAATGTATATGTAGAGCTAGCTGTAGGCTAAAATAAAATAAATTTAAAATTTTTGATATTTGCTTTATGTTTGACTGGCCGTGAAGTGTCTTTTAATGCCTCCACTTGAGATCTTTCTACCAGGCAAACAAAAAACAAAGCAAGCAAAGTGCTGTTTATTTTCCGCCGCCAATTCGGTTCATCCCCTCTAACGTTGCGCAACCGATGTGATAATGCTCTTCTCTGTTCATCGTTGTAGTAGATTTGCTTGGTAATTGTTGTTGAAAAACAGTAAATATCCTTCATGATTTCTTGTAGTAGCCAATATTCAAGATCGTGTATTTGAGCTTCATGACCAACATAAAAACATTTGTAGTTTTATAAATGTCGCCAGCATATTCTCTGACTGGGACCATGGTATAATAAGTAATAGGTAGGAGTGACATTTCGTGTTTCGACCATCGAATGTCAAGCAAAAGAAAACAAAATAGAGAACGAATGGATCATTTAATTGCAAAGGTTTCTCACTCAAATTAAAAAAAAACAGTTGCCAGCTATTGACTCCGCTGAAAGCTGCCAATGTGTGTGACACACGCACTTTATATTTTTTTCTTTTGAGTGAAATTCGATGGTCGCAGCTCGTGAGAAAATAAGTAGTTGTCAAGGCTACCTAATAATAATTTCATCATGACTGGGATTGCATCGTCCAAAATATTTTGTTTCTTATTTCAGCTACCATAAGCCTATAGTATCTTTTTTAAAAATATAATGCAATGATTAATAACGCAAACAGTGAAAATAATGTAAATTAAATTCAATGAAATGTATGTAAATACAAATTTTATGTATGTGTAAATTATTATGTAAAGGGTGTTTCTTTTAGAGGTATAGAACTTCGAATTGAAATAAAACACAAGAAAATCGTTTTAATGTCCATCAGTTTGGCTTTATTGGAAGGATAATTTTATGCCATTAATGTTTAAATATGATTTCGGGCATGTGGCCACCACGGCTGGCTCGAATAAAGCCAATTCTACATGTCCAATTTTCAACCACTTTTTCGACTTTGTCCAAGTCCCCTAACGTTTCTGGTTTGTTGGCGTAGACGAGCGACTTCACATATCCCCAAAGAAAATAATCCAATGGTGTCAAATCACACGATCTTGGTGGCCAATTGACAGGTCCATTCCGCGAAATTATGCGCTCATCGAATGTTTCCTTCAATAAATCGATTGTGACGTGCGCTGTGTGGCATGTAGCGCCGTCTTGTTGGAACCACAACTCATCCACATTCATGCCATCCAATTCGGGAACAAAATAGTCGGTTATCATGGCTCTATACCGGTCTCCATTAACGGTAACTGACTCTCCAGCATTATTTCGGAAGAAGTATGGCCCAATGACTCCACCAGCCCATAGAGCACACCAAACAGTCAGTTTTTGTGGATGTAATGGCGTCTCAAGGGTCTCATGTGGATTCTCTTCACTCCAAATGCGGCAATTTTGCTTGTTGATGTAGCCATTCAACCAAAAATGAGCCTCATCACTGAACATAATTTTGCGATGAAAATCAGCATCGAGATCAATCTCATTTTCGGCCCATACACCAAAATCACGACGCATTGCATGGTCTCGCGGCTTTAATTCTTGCACAAGCTGGATCTTGTAAGGTCGCAAGCCAAGATCTTTGCGCAAAATCTTCCATAAAGTTGATGGACAAAGCTCCAATTGCTGTGCACGGTGGCGAATCGATTCATTCGGGTCCTCTTCAACATTTTGGTCAACAACGGCAATTGTTTCTTCGGTGCGCACTGTTCGACGTCTCTGCGGATGCGTATTATCACATAGAGTAAACGTAGTGTGAAAACGACCCATGGTTAACCGAATTAATTGCTCTGATGGACGATTATGTCGACAATAAAATGGACGGAGCTTGCGGTAAACTTCGCGAGCTGAACCATTATTTTCGAAATAAATTTGCACGATTTGCAAGCGTTGTTCTTTTGTCAACCTGTTCATGATGAAATGGCAAACCAAACTGAACATAAATTAAATTAGAGTTGCCAGATTTGACTACAAAATGCCAGTTTTATCTCTATTCGAAAAACAAACCTCTAAAAAAACACCCTTTATTTTAAGTGCACATTAATTATTTCAATAAGTTTAATTTATATTTTTGTTTATGTTTTACTTTGTCTTTTATATTTAAACCCATAACTTAAAATAAAATGAAGTGATAAAAGATGAAAATAATGTGCATTAATGATGAACCTGATGTACGGATGAACCGAATCGGGGGCAGAAAATAAACTGCACTTTGCTTGCTATGTTTTCTGTTTTCCTTGTAGCAAGATCTCAAATGCAGGCACTAAAAGAGACTTCAAGACCCATTAAACAAAATATCATATAAAAAAAGTAAATTTATTTTTTTTAGCTACAGCTCTACACGGAACGGAAAATGTGCATAAAATTAGTGTTTTTGTGCATTGTTTTAATGATATTCGTTCTTTTTGAACCAACGCTCACGTTCGTTAAAATTTAATGAACTGTATTCATAAACTTGAAATTTAATGAACAAAATTAATGATAGCGTATAATTTAATGAAAAATATCATTAAAATTTAATGAATAAAATCATTATAAACGACAAAATCATTAAACTTTATGAATATGTTGAATTTAATGAAAAATTTCTTTAAACTAATGAAAAAGTTCAAAAAATGTGATGAACAGTTTCATTAAAATTAATGAAAAGGTCATAAAATTAATGAAAAATTTCATTCAAATTTTTTTAAATTTTAATGGAAATTTTAATAATTTTTTTATTTATGAAATTGTTGAAAGAAATGGTGGAATATTTACACACGTTACCTAATAAATTTAAATGAAAATGTATTGTTTTAATATTCAAAAGTTTATATTTCATACATTTTATTTATTTTATTACTATGTTTACAGTCTTGAGTAAAAATGGCAAATAACAAGTCTTATTTTATTACATAAAATGAAAATAAAGTATTTAAGGAAGAAATTGATTCGCAAAATTAAGAAGTATTTCAAGCAAAAATTGACTGAATCGTCTGCGCTAGCAATTCTATCGGCTTCGTTGGTAATACACTAGTTGGCATCACACTCGTCGGCTGCACAGTTTGGAGCGCTAGCGCTTCTTTTTGTTTTTGATTGCTGCGAACATTTGCCAATAGTTAATAAGACTCTAAATCAGAATGCTTTCTTTTAAGATGTCTTTTATAAATATTAACACCACCAAACAATTGTGCACAAAATTGACAGCGCAACGTGTCCTTTTTCGGAATAAAATGCAGTTTTTTTATGTGTCCTACAAAGATATCTATATTTTTGTATTCTTGTTTGCACAAAGCACAACACCTTTTTTATTATTTTCGTTAAATATTTTAATCACTGGAAAATACACTTTTATTAATCTTCAATTTACTTCTAAGCTCTTTTAACTTATTACTTTTCACAAACAACAATGAAGTATATATGCATTTATGAAGTCGAAATCAATACAAATTCAAGACTTGACTTCAATTAGACTTAAAATAAATTTTGCATATAATTCCGCTGTCTAATAATAACTCAGCAAATGATTGCTTGAGTTAAGTTAAACTTTGCTATTTGAGCTTATAATAACTTAGCAAATATTTGCTTGAGCTTAATAAAAATGTGCTATTTGTGTTTATAAAAACTTAGCAAATATTTGCTTGAATTTAAAAGAGTAAACGTAGTGTAAACTTTGCTCTTAGAATTCTATTATCAAAAATGTTATATTGCAAATATATTGAACATTTTTAGTCAAATCCCAAGGATTTATTTGCTTGACACTTTTCTTTCCATTGCTGTTTGTTCTCGAGTCATTGCTCCTTTCGTTGTTCTTTCTTTAAGAGACGTTTGTCAATACCAATAAAAAACAGAAGTGAAGTTCTGGACATAACATTAGTCTCAGACTTCATTTTCGACAAGATTGGTGGCTGGAGATTGTCAATGGATCACTCCTACTCCGACCACCGATACATTGAGTATAATTTATACGAAACGTCTTCTAAAATAATACCCCCGCCCAACATTCGCAAGACGAACTGGGGAGTATACATAAGGATTTATTTGCTTTACACTTTTCTTTCCATTGCTGTTCGTTCTCGAGTCATTGCTTCTTTCGTTGCTCTTTCTTTAAGAGACGTTTGGCAATACCAATCAAGTTGCCCACACGACCTAATTTCCGTTGCATTGACCCCTTTTTCATATAGCAAACTTTCTTTTTCCAGCAAGTTGACGGTATTTTCTTGCTTTTGTATTCTCGAGTTGTTGAAAAGAAAACTTGCCGTGTGGATAAGAGCTAGGGGTCATTATGAGAAAAACTCGATCTTTTGAGATGGTCATAATGTCAAGAGCGTTAATGTGTACAATATGGAAGAAAAAATCAAAATTGTTCTTAAAATCATTTACGATTTTGTGCTGACTCGGACATGAAAAATTATAAGCTCTCTGCGCAGTTCTCCAGACCTCATATTACTTCAACACTTTTGCAAAACATGTTCTTTTACTAGGTGTTGGAATTCGAGCGCTCTTCCAGAAGGGTAAAAATTCAACTTCATTCCTCCAATGACTGATTACTGTAAACCACTGCTTTCCTTTGATGGAAACTACGGCACGCTCATTCCACCTAGAGGAATAAAGGAAGAAAAGGAACTGGAATAAAAGTGGAAACCAGGGTGTCTACACTTCTATACAGATGGGTCAAAATTAAATGACAGGGTCAGGTATGGGGTCTACTCAAAAGAATTAGGGGTATCTTTTGATCGGAAGCTGCAGGATCATTATAGTGTTTATCAAGCCGAAATTATGGCAATTAGGGAAGTTGCAGCATGGCTCGCAGAAAATGTTGTCTCTAAACGAGAAATATACATTTTCTCGGACAGCCAAGCAGCGATCAAATCGATGGAGCTAGTATTCATCATCTCTAAAGTAGCCAAAGAATGCCGTGCTGCATTAGGCGAAATGTCAAAGTTTTTTGACATCAGCTTAATATGGGTACCTGAGCATAAGGGCCTTCCGGGAAATAAAAAAGCAGACGAGCTTGCTAGGAAAGGTACATCGGTGACTTCAATGGTTCGGAACTCACCGAGCATCCCGATGGCAGCTGTCAAAATGCTGTTTTATGAGTACACCACATCTAAAGCCAACTCAAGATGTGCTGAACTCTCAACATGCAGAAAAACAAGGCTTATTTGGCCGAATTTAGACCCAAAGCGATCGAGAGCCCTTCTCTAGTTGGGAAGACCAGAGATATGCACGCTAGTGGCCGTTACCACAGGGCACTGTTTAATAGGCAGACATGCTTCCAGACTGGGAGTCATCACAAATGACTTCTGCAAAAGCTGCAGGGACGAGGATGAAAAAAATTTTTGATTACCACTGAATTTTTAATGGTAATTGAAGAAATTTACATTACCACTAAAATTGGAAAAAACATCACCAATCGATCGCGAAGACAAAAACATAGCGACACGAATTTAGAAATGCTAGTATTAAAAAAAGCTAATATATGTTAGCTATTACCAAAATTAGTTTTTGATTTCACAATTGCTTCCTCAGACAATAATTTTTTCATTATCTTTATATAGTTATTTTAGTTACCCTTTCAATCAATGAGTTTTCTTGATCAAAAAATTTTTTATTGAAAAGAAACCACGTCACTAACGGAATCTTATACTTGAAAAATTTTGTTCTGGTGGAAATTTTTTTAAAGTTTAGTGGTAATGTAAGTTTCTTCCATTATTATTAACTCTTTCAGACCTGACGCTAAGCTACTAAGAATTTTTTTATGATTTTTTAGAGTATATGTTCTTTATATGATATGAAAACATATTCAATGCCTAAGTTTTGATATTTTCATATCCTTCAAGGATTTTCAAGAAACGAAAGTTTATACTGAAAATATTTTTTTTTTTCATCAAATGATGTCAAATCATTTGAGATTTTAAAATATATTATTTTTTTAGCTAAAATGTGTCAATTTCACTAAAACTGCGCTATTAGTATTTTAGTATATGAAAAAAACGACTAACTTCTACGACTCATTTAAAAAAAAAAAAATTAAATGTGACGCAAGAATTTCGTGAAAATTTAAGAAACGACAAAATTAACAGCTAAACAATATGAAAGGCAAACATAAACAATAACCTGCGCAATCGATACATATAAAATTGATAAACATTTGTGTAATAGCAGTAAAGATATTTAGACTAAAAGTTACCCGCACAATTGATGCCTCACGGGCTGAAAGGGTTCAAAATTTAGTGGTACATAATGCAAATTTTTTCCATTACCATTCAAATTTTCCATTACCACTTAATTTTAGTGGTAATGCAATTTTTTTCCATTGCCATTATTTACTAATATATTCACTAATAATTCAATGCATTATGCCCATCTATGAAATATACCCAAAAATCAAAAAAGAAATGTGTTTAATAGGTAGGATAATTGATAAAAATTTTAATTGAATGAATTTTTGGGGTTTTTGATATAAAATCAGAGCCGGAAAATGGCGGACCCGATTCAGAAACATCTTGCATCAAAAAGTCAACCTTATTTTTATGAATACATCGACTTTCTATGAAATATGTAATGTACGCATGAGGAAGAAAACGATTACATTTACTTAAATTAAAGTAGTCAAGATATAGTTGAATAATTGTTCAATATAATGTAAAAGGGACACCTTGAAAAATAGTACTTGTTTGGATCTTATTTTTTTTTTAGTTATGTTTTAGAGATTTTGGTCTGGGAATAAAACTGAAAATATTTTTTACTGTAGAAATGTCGGAAAATACATAGGTTAAACTGAAAGATTTTGTTTCTTAAAAAAATAATAAGTAAAAAAAATAAAAATAAAATAAACTGAAAACTGAGAACTGGAACAAAGTATAAGAAAAATCAAAAATAAAGGATTTTTTACCCCTGCATTTTAATGCGACCGTAAAATGCGGAGGTTTCAAACCAGACCTGAGCCTAATGCATTAAATGAGGTAATGCATTGACTATTATTTTATCATTAAACCAAATCAATGGTAATGGAAATTTATTGCATTACCATTAATTTTAGCAATTTCAATGCATTTTTTTACATTACATTAATTTGTTATCAAAATAATGCATTAAATTTTCATTACCATTAAAGTGTATGGCAAATAATGCATTGATTTTGCATTTGATTTTGGCACCGATTTATTCGTCCTATACACCCAAAAAAAAAGCGGAGTAAATAAAGTCATATTTGGAGTCACTTTAACTCTTTCGTGCATGGTATTTTGCCAAAGCTGTAAAAACTATATTTAACTCCGTTTGTGTGTTCAATTTACTTCAAAAATTGTATTTGTTTGAAAAGTCGTACTGACTCCGTTTTGAGTTGTTTTAAGGTTGAGGAATTGAGAATTTTTAAATTTTGAGTTCACTCAAAAAAAAAAAACTTGAATCAACTCATTTAAATGTAGCAAAAAGCTTTAAAAATAAACAAACTCACCCACAAAAGAGTTAAATAAAGAACCCGTTATTTCTTTTGTGTTTAATTATTTTTATTTATTTCTTATTTTAATTAAATACAAAGGAAATTAAAGACATGATTAACGCCGTAAACAGAATCTCCTTTCCATACTCACAGATCAGCTTATCCACGATTTGGAAATTTTGAATCTCTATAATTTCTTATAAAACAAAACTTTTTTTACTTTTGAGCTTAAATTGCGCTCAACTCTCCAAACTTGTTTCAAAGGTGTTTCATTTCCTTGATTTTAAGGGGAATTTTTCAAAAAAGGAATTTATGTATTTAACATATTTGAAAAAAGGGATAAATATTTGCATTGATTTTACAATTGATTGCTGTAGTTTTGTTCGTTGAATAAGGCTGTGTGTCAAAAGGAAACTTTTCAGTCGTGGTAGGATAGAAAATATCAAGTTGAATAAAATTTGTGTGTGTTGAAATAAATTTGTCTTTTTTGATGTGTCATGAAATTTTGACAGTTACTTTTGACGTTTTACATTTCAGTCGTATTTTAGCGCAAATATTTTATTTTATTTGCATTCTATCCAATTTCCGACACATTTAATTCGAGTGCTTGTACTTGCAACTTATTTCGTAAACTTGTAATATTGTAAACTTAAAAATAACAAAATAATAAAAATAAAAAAAACGAAAGTGCTTGAGTGTGTGCATGTGTGTGAGCCAACGATCTCCCGGTGCATCAGCAAGTGCAGCAAAGTTAAATTGGCTTTCTTTGCTAACTAACGTCCTCCAAGTGCCACCACCAGCAGCACAAGCAAGTGCAGTGCAAAATTTATTGCTAGCCAACAGTCTCCAAGTGCCATCACCAACAGCACAAGCAAGTGGAGCGCAAAATTTCCTGATTCTTTTGCTTGACAACGTTCTCCGAGAGTCGCCACGAGCAGCACCAGCAAGTGCAGCACAATTCAATTGACTGGTCAACTCTCCAATATTTCAGGAGCACCATTTCAGCATGTCTCAAGCGCAAAGACAAATTTCTGCCATTATACTCCGGCGTGAATTAAATAAATTGAAAGCGGAGAATTTGCGCTTCATTTGCTTGTGCTGCTGGTGGTGGTACTTGAAGGACGTTCGCTAGCAAAGAAAGCCAATTTAACTTTGCTGGACTTGCTGATGCACCGGGAGATCGTTGGCCCACACGCACGCAAACAAACTCAAGCACTTTAGTTTTTATTATTATCAAGCACTTTTTATTTTTATTATTTTGTTATTTTTTAAGTTTACAATATTACAAGTTTACGAAAGAAGTTGCAAGTACAAGCACTCGAATTAAATACGTCGCGGAAATTGATGTGTCGTTTTTTGTCTTTATTTTTGAGTGTGTCAAAAATTCGCTTTCGATTGTCAAAATTTGTGCTAGCCCCAGGGGCTACTACTAAATATATTCACCTCACAAATGCTAAAAATTGCTCTACCAACTGTCAAAATTTTAATCATCCCACTGAAAAGTTTCCGATTGACACACAGCCCATGCAATTATTATAGGTTGTCCATTCGTTTGACAACACCCAAGAATGATAGAATAAGAGATTACGCTTTGCGCAGGTCCGTTACTTCTGCTAATCGAGTTTGACAACCAGCTGTGCAGTTGACTACGTCACAATATTTTATTTCTTTGAGAAACGTACTGAGATCGGTTGTGTTTTATTTAATTGTGTATATATCGAAGCATATTTGCGAGTTTTTAACTTAAAATTTAAAAAAGGAAGTGTGCAGCTGCTAATTGTGGTAACAGTAGCAAACAAATATTTTTCAGAAACCTGATGTTTGCAATAAATACAAAGATTAAACCAAGAAATTGTAGAAAACGCACACAAACGAAAACAAAAATACAAAAATATATTAACTTAACAAAATTTGTTTCATTATTTAAAAACTTGGAACTATCATTTATTTGTCCTTTCAATTCACAGGTAAATTGATGGAAATAAAATATCTGGGAATGCTTAAACTACATCAATTAAACTCGTAATGAACATTTTTATAAAATTCAAGTCGAAAAATAATGCTCACCGAAGTTGGTTTTTTATTTATTTTTTTTATTTTTTTTTTTTTGACTAAGCTGCTTACGTAATAGTAATAGTAAAAATAATGTTTGCAAAGGAGTACTTAATAAATTTACCTTCTTCTCGTTCCAATAAATTGCTTCTTAATTTTTTTATTTTAATAATACAAACTAAAATGTATGCAATTTTCATTTCTGTGTAGAAATCGTATGAAAAGTGAACGCTCTCCAAAACAGCATTGATATTATGACGTATATGCGCAGAACGACAATTTTGTTGTACTCATTTTCTTGTCTTCGGCGCAATCTTTGTATTCTATCATTCTTGGACAACACCCGTAAATATGTAAGCAAAAATATATTCTCTCTCAAATATTAATGGCAACCAGGGTTTTGTGGTCTTCTATGAAAAAAGTTAGGTTTCAGTGTTTTGTTGTGTATTTAAAAAGAAGTACTTATTCTATATTTTGCTGTTAGCAGGAAAAAAATCAGTGTGCATTGCGTTTATAATATTTATTGCTTTGATGCTTATTATTGAAAATTGTTTTCAAATTTTGTTGCGAGCCGTTTTTTTCAATTAAAATATAAATTGCGACTAATAAGTTGTAATTATTAAAATAATAATGCCTTCAACGTGCGGTTTTTGCCAAACAGTTTATTCTGGTGATAAAATTAAAAAATGTAATGTGCCCGTGGATCCAATAAGTCGTCAGCGGTGGAAATATATTTGCTCAACAAAATATTGAAAATAGGTTTTTAAGAACTGACTTAAAATTTTTATCAAAACAAACAAACAGTACAGAACGTAGTAAAAAAGCAGCAGTGAAATGTATCCTTGGGTATTTAGTACTGCGGAAAAGTATTACATTACTGCAACTGATTACTTTGATGGAATTAAAAAATTACTTTTTTGCTCTCCTCTTCAATTTTACGGGTGTATATCTTCATTCTTGTGAGTAAATGTCAAATGAATGGACAACCTATAGTAATTGAATCATGACACAGCCTTAGGGAAAAGATATTTTTTAAGCATTTATCAAAATGTAGTACAAAACAACAGGGTGAACGCTAGGTTTATGAAAGTTTTTTAAAAGATCAGTTAGTTGTGTTCCTATACTAATGCTAAAATGGACGCGGCATTTAATTTAATATGCTTAAATCCGATATATATTAGGGCTATTCCCAGTTACGGGCAAATAGCTTTGCAAATTTATGTCCTACCAAATATTTGCCATCAACTGTGAGCACACTTTTTAGAACACTGTTGCAAGCAAAACTCACAGCTGTTTTGGAGGAAAAAAAAACAACACGAACAGTATTTGTGGTGTTTTTGATTTTTATTTATCAAAGTGTATTATTTATCAAAGTGAGTTCCATATCAGAGTCTGTTAATTTTGTTTTATTAGCGGCATTTGGTTCAAATATGACAGCTGATTGATTGGCAAATAAGAGTTGCCCATGCTCGACTGTATGCAATGCGATTTTAGTGTTGCAAATTTGACACAGTCGACAAAATTAACAACTAAACAATATGAAAGGCAAACATAAACAATAACCTGCGCAATCGATACATATAAAATTGATAAACATTTGTGTAATAGCAGTAAAGATATTTAGACTAAAAGTTACCCGCACAATTGATGCCTCACGGGCTGAAAGGGTTCAAAATTTAGTGGTACATAATGCAAATTTTTTCCATTACCATTCAAATTTTCCATTACCACTTAATTTTAGTGGTAATGCAATTTTTTTTCCATTGCCATTATTTACTAATATATTCACTAATAATTCAATGCATTATGCCCATCTATGAAATATACCCAAAAATCAAAAAAGAAATGTGTTTAATAGGTAGGATAATTGATAAAAATTTTAATTGAATGAATTTTTGGGGTTTTTGATATAAAATCAGAGCCGGAAAATGGCGGACCCGATTCAGAAACATCTTGCATCAAAAAGTCAACCTTATTTTTATGAATACATCGACTTTCTATGAAATATGTAATGTACGCATGAGGAAGAAAACGATTACATTTACTTAAATTAAAGTAGTCAAGATATAGTTGAATAATTGTTCAATATAATGTAAAAGGGACACCTTGAAAAATAGTACTTGTTTGGATCTTATTTTTTTTTTTAGTTATGTTTTAGAGATTTTGGTCTGGGAATAAAACTGAAAATATTTTTTACTGTAGAAATGTCGGAAAATACATAGGTTAAACTGAAAGATTTTGTTTCTTAAAAAAATAATAAGTAAAAAAAATAAAAATAAAATAAACTGAAAACTGAGAACTGGAACAAAGTATAAGAAAAATCAAAAATAAAGGATTTTTTACCCCTGCATTTTAATGCGACCGTAAAATGCGGAGGTTTCAAACCAGACCTGAGCCTAATGCATTAAATGAGGTAATGCATTGACTATTATTTTATCATTAAACCAAATCAATGGTAATGGAAATTTATTGCATTACCATTAATTTTAGCAATTTCAATGCATTTTTTTACATTACATTAATTTGTTATCAAAATAATGCATTAAATTTTCATTACCATTAAAGTGTATGGCAAATAATGCATTGATTTTGCATTTGATTTTGGCACCGATTTATTCGTCCTATACACCCAAAAAAAAAGCGGAGTAAATAAAGTCATATTTGGAGTCACTTTAACTCTTTCGTGCATGGTATTTTGCCAAAGCTGTAAAAACTATATTTAACTCCGTTTGTGTGTTCAATTTACTTCAAAAATTGTATTTGTTTGAAAAGTCGTACTGACTCCGTTTTGAGTTGTTTTAAGGTTGAGGAATTGAGAATTTTTAAATTTTGAGTTCACTCAAAAAAAAAAAACTTGAATCAACTCATTTAAATGTAGCAAAAAGCTTTAAAAATAAACAAACTCACCCACAAAAGAGTTAAATAAAGAACCCGTTATTTCTTTTGTGTTTAATTATTTTTATTTATTTCTTATTTTAATTAAATACAAAGGAAATTAAAGACATGATTAACGCCGAAAACAGAATCTCCTTTCCATACTCACAGATCAGCTTATCCACGATTTGGAAATTTTGAATCTCTATAATTTCTTATAAAACAAAACTTTTTTTACTTTTGAGCTTAAATTGCGCTCAACTCTCCAAACTTGTTTCAAAGGTGTTTCATTTCCTTGATTTTAAGGGGAATTTTTCAAAAAAGGAATTTATGTATTTAACATATTTGAAAAAAGGGATAAATATTTGCATTGATTTTACAATTGATTGCTGTAGTTTTGTTCGTTGAATAAGGCTGTGTGTCAAAAGGAAACTTTTCAGTCGTGGTAGGATAGAAAATATCAAGTTGAATAAAATTTGTGTGTGTTGAAATAAATTTGTCTTTTTTGATGTGTCATGAAATTTTGACAGTTACTTTTGACGTTTTACATTTCAGTCGTATTTTAGCGCAAATATTTTATTTTATTTGCATTCTATCCAATTTCCAACACATTTAATTCGAGTGCTTGTACTTGCAACTTATTTCGTAAACTTGTAATATTGTAAACTTAAAAATAACAAAATAATAAAAATAAAAAAAACGAAAGTGCTTGAGTGTGTGCATGTGTGTGAGCCAACGATCTCCCGGTGCATCAGCAAGTGCAGCAAAGTTAAATTGGCTTTCTTTGCTAACTAACGTCCTCCAAGTGCCACCACCAGCAGCACAAGCAAGTGCAGTGCAAAATTTATTGCTAGCCAACAGTCTCCAAGTGCCATCACCAACAGCACAAGCAAGTGGAGCGCAAAATTTCCTGATTCTTTTGCTTGACAACGTTCTCCGAGAGTCGCCACGAGCAGCACCAGCAAGTGCAGCACAATTCAATTGACTGGTCAACTCTCCAATATTTCAGGAGCACCATTTCAGCATGTCTCAAGCGCAAAGACAAATTTCTGCCATTATACTCCGGCGTGAATTAAATAAATTGAAAGCGGAGAATTTGCGCTTCATTTGCTTGTGCTGCTGGTGGTGGTACTTGAAGGACGTTCGCTAGCAAAGAAAGCCAATTTAACTTTGCTGGACTTGCTGATGCACCGGGAGATCGTTGGCCCACACGCACGCAAACAAACTCAAGCACTTTAGTTTTTATTATTATCAAGCACTTTTTATTTTTATTATTTTGTTATTTTTTAAGTTTACAATATTACAAGTTTACGAAAGAAGTTGCAAGTACAAGCACTCGAATTAAATACGTCGCGGAAATTGATGTGTCGTTTTTTGTCTTTATTTTTGAGTGTGTCAAAAATTCGCTTTCGATTGTCAAAATTTGTGCTAGCCCCAGGGGCTACTACTAAATATATTCACCTCACAAATGCTAAAAATTGCTCTACCAACTGTCAAAATTTTAATCATCCCACTGAAAAGTTTCCGATTGACACACAGCCCATGCAATTATTATAGGTTGTCCATTCGTTTGACAACACCCAAGAATGATAGAATAAGAGATTACGCTTTGCGCAGGTCCGTTACTTCTGCTAATCGAGTTTGACAACCAGCTGTGCAGTTGACTACGTCACAATATTTTATTTCTTTGAGAAACGTACTGAGATCGGTTGTGTTTTATTTAATTGTGTATATATCGAAGCATATTTGCGAGTTTTTAACTTAAAATTTAAAAAAGGAAGTGTGCAGCTGCTAATTGTGGTAACAGTAGCAAACAAATATTTTTCAGAAACCTGATGTTTGCAATAAATACAAAGATTAAACCAAGAAATTGTAGAAAACGCACACAAACGAAAACAAAAATACAAAAATATATTAACTTAACAAAATTTGTTTCATTATTTAAAAACTTGGAACTATCATTTATTTGTCCTTTCAATTCACAGGTAAATTGATGGAAATAAAATATCTGGGAATGCTTAAACTACATCAATTAAACTCGTAATGAACATTTTTATAAAATTCAAGTCGAAAAATAATGCTCACCGAAGTTGGTTTTTTATTTATTTTTTTTATTTTTTTTTTTTTGACTAAGCTGCTTACGTAATAGTAATAGTAAAAATAATGTTTGCAAAGGAGTACTTAATAAATTTACCTTCTTCTCGTTCCAATAAATTGCTTCTTAATTTTTTTATTTTAATAATACAAACTAAAATGTATGCAATTTTCATTTCTGTGTAGAAATCGTATGAAAAGTGAACGCTCTCCAAAACAGCATTGATATTATGACGTATATGCGCAGAACGACAATTTTGTTGTACTCATTTTCTTGTCTTCGGCGCAATCTTTGTATTCTATCATTCTTGGACAACACCCGTAAATATGTAAGCAAAAATATATTCTCTCTCAAATATTAATGGCAACCAGGGTTTTGTGGTCTTCTATGAAAAAAGTTAGGTTTCAGTGTTTTGTTGTGTATTTAAAAAGAAGTACTTATTCTATATTTTGCTGTTAGCAGGAAAAAAATCAGTGTGCATTGCGTTTATAATATTTATTGCTTTGATGCTTATTATTGAAAATTGTTTTCAAATTTTGTTGCGAGCCGTTTTTTTCAATTAAAATATAAATTGCGACTAATAAGTTGTAATTATTAAAATAATAATGCCTTCAACGTGCGGTTTTTGCCAAACAGTTTATTCTGGTGATAAAATTAAAAAATGTAATGTGCCCGTGGATCCAATAAGTCGTCAGCGGTGGAAATATATTTGCTCAACAAAATATTGAAAATAGGTTTTTAAGAACTGACTTAAAATTTTTATCAAAACAAACAAACAGTACAGAACGTAGTAAAAAAGCAGCAGTGAAATGTATCCTTGGGTATTTAGTACTGCGGAAAAGTATTACATTACTGCAACTGATTACTTTGATGGAATTAAAAAATTACTTTTTTGCTCTCCTCTTCAATTTTACGGGTGTATATCTTCATTCTTGTGAGTAAATGTCAAATGAATGGACAACCTATAGTAATTGAATCATGACACAGCCTTAGGGAAAAGATATTTTTTAAGCATTTATCAAAATGTAGTACAAAACAACAGGGTGAACGCTAGGTTTATGAAAGTTTTTTAAAAGATCAGTTAGTTGTGTTCCTATACTAATGCTAAAATGGACGCGGCATTTAATTTAATATGCTTAAATCCGATATATATTAGGGCTATTCCCAGTTACGGGCAAATAGCTTTGCAAATTTATGTCCTACCAAATATTTGCCATCAACTGTGAGCACACTTTTTAGAACACTGTTGCAAGCAAAACTCACAGCTGTTTTGGAGGAAAAAAAAACAACACGAACAGTATTTGTGGTGTTTTTGATTTTTATTTATCAAAGTGTATTATTTATCAAAGTGAGTTCCATATCAGAGTCTGTTAATTTTGTTTTATTAGCGGCATTTGGTTCAAATATGACAGCTGATTGATTGGCAAATAAGAGTTGCCCATGCTCGACTGTATGCAATGCGATTTTAGTGTTGCAAATTTGACACAGTCGGGCAAATGCAAATCTGTACATTTTGTTGTTGTGTTGAAAATATTTGTCATCATATTTTGCAAATGCCAAGAAGCCACGATGCCACGCTATTTGCCCTTAATCGGGAATAGCCCTATTGATGCAAGAATAATTAAATTTGGTAGAGTAAAGAAAATAGGTAGAATATTCTCATGGCGATTTGTGTTAAGTGAGCAGGGTTGCCTAAATGTCGTCATGCATACATTAAAAATTTGTTTATTAGTGTTTAATGTAGTTTCATTAATAAAATATGGTAATATGTGACTTTAGTATGTTCCAAAATCTCATAAAATCCTTAAAAAAAATTTATGTATCTTGACTTTTATTAAAACAACTGTTGTATTTAATAAAATTGTTTAGTTTCCCAAAATTTTCTATAAAAAAATACATCGCAGGTTAAAAAAAAATTACAGGTTAGTGTGTGTACAGTACAGAAGGGAAACTGCTTAATATAAAGAATAAGATGGATTTTTGAAAAAAAAAACAGAGAGAAAGAAAGAGATAGCATCTGAAGCGAAATACAATACAAAATTTTCATAAACAGTATTCTGTTTATTGCATATTTTCACGTCATTGGTTGGTGCTTCATTTAGTAATACTGGTCTGAATGGTTTGCGATGTATGGGGAATATGTCCGTGATTTGATATTTACGAGATAACGCGAACAAATTCACCTATGGGGATCTATTGTGGGAGTCCCCATACAAAAAACAAAAAATAAAAAAATAGCGTTTATAATTCATATCAAAACATCTTTAACCCCTAGGAGGATCAACATATAAGCTGGTCCTATTAAGTTTTCCCCCTTAACACTTCTTTTGAACTCACCTTTTCTCTATCTGCCACCCTTCTGGGAATCCGGATTAAAAAAACACAAAATGAAACAATGTTTATTATAATTAATATAAAAAAATCTATAACCGTAAGAGGGTCTAATGTTTGGTCCTACTGATTGTTTCATTGAACAATTCTTCTAAGCACACCAGCACTCTATCTACCACCCTTCTGGGAGTCCCCATACAAAAAAAAATATCATTGCTTGTGTACACAATTTTTCGTGACGAGATTAAAAAAAACTTTCGTGAAGAGACTCTAAAAATTTTACCCTCTTTATCAAATAACCGCATAAGAAGGTCCATTATTCATATTGCATTTTAATGGTAATGCAAAATCAATGCATTATTTGCCATACATTTTAATGGAATGAAAATTTAATGCATTCTTTTGACAACAAATTAATGTAATGTAAAAAATGCATTGAAATTGCTAATATTAATGGTAATAGAAGAATTTTTGTTGATTATTTTAATGGTAATGTAAAATAAATGCAATTTGCCCAGGTCTGGTTGGTGCTTTGGAACATTTGTCGTATCAGGACCTTTTTGATGGGCGAACCCGTTTTTTCTTACCGGTTGAACCTATCTATGGTATACAGGGTTGCCAATATTCGAAGCGCCCATTTTATTTTTAAATAAATCAAAGAAACCACAATTTTTTGTCTGTTCGTCATGAATATCATTTAATTGGGTTCAAGTAGATTTGCTTACATTTCTTAAATATGATATCTCGTAAATGGTCGCCATTGGCCTCTACGACATATTGTGCCCGTTTTGCAGCATTTTCAATGGTTTTCTTCAACATTTCGATGGGAATGGCGGTTATTTCTTGACGGATGTTGGTTTTCAGCTCTTCTAGGGTCTTTGGCTTGTTGACGTAAACCTTTGATTTCAAATAACCCCACAAAAAGAAGTCTGGAGGCGTTAAATCTGGTGATCTTGGCGGCCAATCGAAATCAACATTTTTTGACATCAAACGGCCAGGGAACAATTGCTTCAAAAAATCGATTGTAGTGCGGCTTGTGTGTGGTGGCGCGCCGTCTTGTTGAAACCAGTAGTGCCTGATACGCTTTCGACGAACGATTGGCATGAAAAAATTGTTTATCATATCGCGATAACGCTCCTGATTGACAGTAACTCTGTGGCCATTATCATCTTCGAAAAAGAACGGCCCAATGAGCATTTTAGCACAAACGCCGCACCAAACAGTGACTTTTGCATCGTGAAGAGGTACCTCTTGAATCTCTTGTGGTTTTTCAGTGGCATAAATACGGCAATTTTGTTTTTTTACCGTTCCGTTCAACTGAAAATGAGCTTCATCGCTCATTGAGTTGAGTTTTCACTATTGACTTGTTTTGTTGAATGTAAATTTCAACAATTTTAGAGCGTTCGCGTGGCGTGTACTGTTCCATTGTAAACATTTGCTTGGAATGACGCTTCAAACACGGTATGTCATTAGTCGATTTGGCATCACTGCGGAAAGTTACAGTGTTGCCAGATGGGCGCTTCGAATATTGACAACCCTGTATTTGATATATTTCTGCGTCCGATAGTAATCGAACTCGTAGTATTCATATATAGTCCGCACTCCTAGCAACTAATAATTGGCCAACACTATCAAATAGCTGTTAAAATTGCAAAATTGTGAAAGGCTCACGCACCCTTTTTGCATTCAATGCATAAATTGCAAATTTATAATAATTGTAAAGATTTCTATTTTAAATTTAGACAAAAGGTCATTACTTGACAAAACTGTCAAGAGAAAATATTCACATCAAATAATTTTGCGAAAACATTTTGGATGTTTCCAACTCCATGGACCAAAAAAATACCGCAAACAAGACTAGCTTGTCAATAAATTTTCAGTTGTCATTCATCAGAATAAGGCTAAAAATCAAATCTTTAATAAATAATTGCATGTAAAATTTAATCATTTGTGCAGTTACATTGTTACTAAGTAAACGTTCAATTCAAAAATAAAATATTAACTACATATTTACTTAAAATATGTTGTATAAAAAACGCTATTTATTATAAAATACAATACTGTTTTTATGCCTTCATATTTTTATTTCAATAATACCACAGTGTGACGAAATCGACCAAAAGAAAAAGCACAACCAAACTTTATACAAATTCTTAAAAAGGGACATGTTGCAAGTTCATCGCTCCTGGTCTGACCTCTCAATGTCCTCACAATTTTTTTTTATTTATTTTTAAAGTTGAAGTGTTCTTCGAATTTTGTTATGGCGACATTCATTGAATTCTTACAACCATATGCCTTGTTGAAAATGAAAAACAAAATCATCTTATTTTCTAGAATTTTACGTTAAATAAAGCTATGTAAAAAGAAATCCGATTGAATACAAAATGAAGCGAGTAACGAAGCAAATTTTTGTATTTTTCTTTAATTTAAGAAAAAAATTTGTGTTTCTATAATTTTTATTTTAGAAATTTTCAATTAATGACATTTTTGTTGACACAAAAATACCTTTCCACTGAATCCAAAAACATCGAAATCGGTCAAGTATTCGTTTAATTGCGGCAATTCCAAACTTTTTTTTAACGATTTACATGTTTTTGCTACCATACAAAATGCTCCCATTTCGTCAAATCGCAACCCATTTTGGTCATCTAAAGCTCGTTAGAAAGACAATATGATGAGCAACAATATGATGAGCAATATAGAAATTTGAAAAATAAAAAAGTCACAATAGAACGAATGCACATTTTTTGTATTTTAAATATATAGTTTTATATGAATGTGTACTGGGGTGGTCCGATTTGGTGAAATTGTGCTTGCACAATTTTTTCCTGTAAGAAGACAAAAAAAGGATTCTATGGGTACATTTTTTCTCCGTGAAATAAAACTTACCTCACCTAATTTTTACATTTTTTAAATTTTCTAATATTTTTCCGGCTAAAATTATGAGCCGTGAAATCTTTTCTTGCCATCAGCTTTTCAAAAAACCAACCATTAGGGAGGCTTCTGTACAAAATTGTTGGAAAATTTATAAAAAGTGAAAATGAGGGGTGTGAGTGAAATTTCTCTGAAAAAAAAATTTTACCAATAGAATCTTTTTTGAGTGAAAATAAATGAGTTTTGTTTTGTAGAAACGCAAAAGCGTTAAATTTCTATTTTAAATTTTGCTGTTTAATTTTAAAGTATGATTTTATTCTCAATGTAAAAAACATAAAAAATATTCCAAAATAATTTTTTTGTTTGTTTTTAAATGTATCTTTTTCTCGATAGGTGGCATAAAAAAGGCAGTCCTTTTCAGCCGGTGTCAAGATATTTTGGTCCCAATTTATCAGAAACAAAAAAATCAAAAGTGCATTTTAAGAGGGTACTGGTAGCTACAACATTTACTAGAATTATTAAGTTTGGCCCAATAGGAAAAATTTAGCGTGGCTTTTTTAAAAATGTTCAAATTTAAAATCATTTTCATAGCTTTTGATCGACGTAGCGGGGGGAAATTGTAAAAAACCTTATAATAATAGTTAAGGTTGTCGTTCACCGAGCTTGGAGAATAAGCTTTTAAAAACAAACGAAAGATGTACTTTGAAAAATGTTTATTATACTATTTACGTAAAAAAAATTTGTATGTCTATATGCATTGTAGTCTATTGTAGTCACAATAAATATAAACGCTAGTTGAATTCGTTGAAAAATTTCTTACGTCATAGCTTCTAACCCTTAAAGAACACACTTTCATTTCATATTTTTGGGGAGGAAATGAAATGTAAAAAAAAAATTAAATAATGAAATTGGAAGAAATTATAGAACCTGTTGCTGGCTTAGTATTAAATTTTGAAATTAATAATGGGTCATGAACAGCAATTTTTTCAAAAGATTAATATTTTTCCCTCAAAATAAAATTTCCAATGATACCTTATTTTTGAAAATCGCAGTTATATTGACTGAGCTACGTTGTCTCAAAATAGATTCCTATTTTGGCATTCACATGGCTATGGGTCCACAAAAAAAAAAATTTCAAAACCTTAGAACATGCAATAACAATAGAGTTCAGCTACTACAGCTTTTTCGCACTTTCTCCGCATTAGATCATCTTAAGAACCAGCCCAAAAAACATTAAAACATCTCAATAAGGCCATTCACAGTTCGAATACGCTGGTCTGCCATTTGTTCGATCTGCTATTTGTTCGCCAATTTACGAAAACGTATTTTGCTTCGTTGTTGTTTTGCATACAAATGCAAATACGCAGGCACGCGTAAATAAAAGCAGCCCTTGGACGTGCTCTTTGTACCTCGTATTTTTATGCTCTGTCTACAGCCGCATAATCCGGATTTAGTTTTCAAAAAAATAAACTAGTCTAAGCACAAAATTTGAGCCAAATCGGAGATGGTCAGTTCAACTGATATTACACTTCAATGTGAAATGGGCGACACATTGAAAACAATTTGTTTCTACTTTGACGAAATGTTTTTAATGCAAATATTTTATAACATATTGTGGCTAAAAAAATTGCTTGAAAAATTTTTTAGATTTTGTGTGCAAAATCATGCATTGATATTAAAGTTGAATTTAAAAACGTAATGATTTTTTCAGTGCATTCATAAATTGATTTTGAAAAATATTTTGTACCCTATATTCGAAGGGACTGCGTGAATCAGACAAATCGACCTGTAACGTTTATCTATCCATACGTTAAATATCCATCAATAAGCCGATTCCTGAAGGTTGGGGCAACGTTGCCGGTTTCAGTCGCTTCAAGAAAACAGAAAACCCTCGTTTTCGTCGCTTCGAAGACTCAAAAAATGAAGTAGAAGTAAAACTGGAGAAGAAAGGCTCAATTTGTTAGCTCGTCTAAATGTTCACAGGGATGTGAAAGTGACCACGGAAGAAATTTTAAATGCACTATTCCGAAAAAAATATATTTTAATTATATATTATGTCATAAGAAACAAACTTGAATAAGTCTAAAAAAAAATAATTCCCCGAAATGTTTTTCTGCGTATGCGCCTGGAAACAGGTTATGAGCGGTAAATTGCTGATTTTATTGCAATTTCGGCACTGCTACAGGCTTCATCAGAAATAGGCATAAACTAAAGTAAAGCAAAATAAAAACAACAAGAAGAGAAGGGAGAAAAACTGAGAAATTGTCACTGAAATCTCATCGCCTCACTTGGTGTATTGCGCTAAGATGCGCTTGCAAGACTCAATCAAGCACGGCCCGGGATCGATTCCCGCCGGCATCACAAAGATTTCTGATGAAGCCTGTAGCGGGGCCGAAATTGCGATAAAAGCAGCTAGTGATGTTTTCCTTTTCATATTGAAATGTGTTGTTGTTGTTCTTGTTGCTTTGGAAAGAATTCGTTTAATTAACGATTTTAAACTATCAAACATCTAGAATTTGTATTTAAAATCAAGAATGATTTAAACTATCAAACATTTAGAATTTGTATTTAAATCATAGAAAATCAACACAATAAATAACAAGGTCATATAGAAAACTTAAATCAAATGGTAGAGCCCGGCCAAAAACACACTGAAACAGCCTGAAGATTTGTCAGCAAATCTAAAAACAACTTCAGTAACTTTGTTAGCTTTGTTAGTGGTGAGTTCCAACAAACTGTTGGACTCCATATAATAACATAGACTTAAACTAAAGTAAAGCAAAATAAAAACAACAACAAGAGAATTGAGAAAAACTGAGGAATTGTCACTGAAATCTCATCGACTCTGTTGGTGTATTGCGCTAAGATGCGAAAGAGGGGCCGAAATTGCGATAAAATCAGCTAGTGATGTTTTCCTTTTCATATTGGAAAATGTTGTTGTTGTTCTTGTTTCTTTGGAAAGAATTCGTTAGAGCAATTAATTGTTCTAACCTGACCTAAAGCTCAATAAACGATTTTAAACTATCAAACAACTAGAATTTGTTTTTAAAATCAAGAATGATTTAAACTTTCAAACACTTAGAATTTGTATTTAAATTATTGTTAAAGATTAAAGCAAAAACATCCCTTTTAAAAAAAAATTCAGACGAAAATGCAAACAGTCTGGATACAATGAACAGGCCTTGCAAAAATTAGTTCGCTATATCCAGAAAAGACTGCATATCAATTTATTTAATGATTGCTTTTAATAAATAATTTTGGCATTGAATTTTTTAAAAATTTTTTATGCTTGAAAAATTCGTGAGTCCTTTTACTTTTTCTACTTTGAATTTTATTTTTCTAAGTTTTATTCATAAAATTTTGTATAAAGAACTTTATGGATCAGTGATCTCGTATTCGTTTCTAGCCCGAGATGGCGAATCCGAGATCTCATTTTTGTCCCCAATCATTACAAAGCCGACATTTTTATATCAAATTTTGTTTTTAGTAAAAATAATTTTTTCCATTGTTAGCAAGACCTTTCATATAATTTTGTATGGATCCGAGATCTAGTATTCGTTTCGAGCTCATTTACGAATTCGAGATGGCGAATCCAAGATATCATATTCGTGTCGAGCTTGTTTACAAGTCCGACTTTTTTATTTCTTTTACAGATTGTTTGAAAAAAATTAATTATCTTAACATCTATTTTTAAAGCAAAAAATTTTTTGTCCTATAAAATAAAAAAAAAAATTATAAAAATTTAACATTTTGATCTTGTCTAAAAAGCCTATACAGTGGACGTTATGTATAACTAATGCTACCAACTCATGTTATTAAATAATAAGTATATTTGCTTCTTAGAACACTGAAAAGTAAGTATTAGTACTAAGTACAATTTTTAAAAATAAGTTTAAGTTACAAAGTATATATACTATATACACTATATATAAGTATAGTACCTTAGAAAAAAAAGTGAAATATTTTCTTAATATTATTTACTAATATAAAAATCAATAGAACCCACCATATTCCTTAAGAATGGTCACACCCTCTTTTTGTTCTCCTCAAAAAGTTTTGTGTATGCAATCTACCTAAAACAAAAAAATCTTCAGATAAAAAACAAAATATTAATTTTATATATTTGCAGTTCATATATATTTCTAATACATAAAAAAAATTAAAAACATAAACTTAAAAGCATAACAAAAATATAAAAGTTATACAAACGTACTTTTAAAGTGGTTACATAAAAAAAATCCCATTCAATGTATGCAGAGACCAAAGAATATTATCATTATTCGCCCTCACTATCATCAATTGAAGTTCTACATTATCTGTGGTAGTGAATTCAACATTTAATTATTAAGAAAAAAGATTGATTAAAGAATTGCAACTTATTTTATTAACTGAAACTTATTGTGCAAAAGATTTAATGAGAATGAATGTACAGAATAGAAAAAACTAAGAAGAAGCATCGTACAGTAAAAATATATGAGAGTGTATGTATGTTAAACAAAAGAAAGATACAAGAAAAAATGTCAAAATAAAAAGGGTTGCCGCTGCATTGCAAACATACAATTAAATCCTAAACATCCTGCCCAGTCGAGTTGACAGACTCGAAATCCTCCAACTCGAGTAGTCGGCATAGCTATTGTATGGCACGGGAAACAGATCCATTTGCCGTCTTCAAGGTAACGTTTCGCACGGCACCATCACTGCCTGGGTGGACTTCAATTACGCGACCCATGCGCCAGTTGGTCGTAGGCAAGTTCTTAAGTCTCACAATAACTATGTCGCCTACCATGAGATCGGTCTCACGTTTCTGCCACTTATTCCGTCGTTGAAGAGTGGACAGATACTCATCACTCCATCGCTGCCAGAAGTCTTGGTGAACATGTTGTACCCACTGCCACTGTTTAAGCCTGTTTGTTATAACTTCTGGAATATCTGGCTCGGGCACTGCAACAAGTGGATTCCAATCAGGAAGTCTCCTGGCGTGAGTGCAAGCTTATCTTCTGGGTCATCATAGAGGGGGGTAATCGGCCGGGAGTTAAGGAACGCTTTGATGCGTGCCGCTAGCGTTTGCAATTGGCTGGGCCACATGATCTGCGCTCCAACACTGCGAATTAAATGTCGTTTAGCTGATTTAACGGCGGCCTCCCAAAGACCCCCTTGGTAAGGTGCGCTTGGTGTGATGGAATGCCAGTCGGTTCCCACATTGGCCAATGATTGCTGACTATGCTCACTTTGCCAGGCATGGAGATCCTGCTGCAGTCATTGGCGCCCACGAATGCAGTGCCGTTATCGCTATACAAATGAGAACATGGCCCTCGGCGGCTGATAAATCGGGTAAAGGCATCCAGAAAGGCCTGCGATGACAGGCCGTTCACAGCCTCGATGTGCACTGCCTTCGTAGACATGCAAACAAAAATCGCCAAATAACTTTTAATTGTACTCCGAGACCTCTTCATCCCAGTGCGCAGAATGAATGGGCCACAGTAATCTACTCCAGATGATGAGAATGGCCTGGATGCTGTAACCCTCTGCCCGGGTAACGAGGCCGTTGGTTGAGTGAGCGTTGCACCATGATGCCTACGATAAATAACACACTTGTTGATGTAACTTTTGACGGCTTGTCTAGCATGCAGAATCCGATACCGACTGCGAAGTGTTTGCACCATAAGTTGCGCCCATCCATGCATCGTTTTTTTGTGTACTTGATGGATCCAAAGATGGACCACGGAACCGTACTTCGGTAAAATGATTGGAAATCGATAATCATGTGACAGCGCAGCTTTCTTGAGACGTCCACCGACACGTAGACGTCCGTAGACGGAGACGTTCACCTTGTCATCCAGATACGGGTTCAAAGGTAACAGCCGGCTAGCAGGTGGCAACCTGGTACCAGTTTTTAATTGTTTGATCTCAGCGTAGAAAATATTGCTCTGCCCCATTAGGATGAGCACGTCTAAAGCATCCTCCAGTTCTCTGGCACCTATAACTGACTGGCGCAGATGTTTGCGTGATGGTGTCCAACGTAAAATGATTGATACCGTATGTAAAAGCTTTATAAGTTCTGTATAGCGGTCTAGCAGTGGAATGACCAAGCCATCAATTCGCCGCGTCAGGAGTGACCGTTGACTGGATAGAACTGCTGTGCAGGAAAAACTTTCTCTTCGCTCTGCACGATTTCGGATTCTTGTTTGCTCAAACCGATTGTGTTTTCCATGACAAGAGAATCCTCCTGTAGCCACTTGGGGCCATGCTACCATAGAGGATGCTGTTAGAAATCGTTTGGCGAAATTCCTCTGCTGGCGCAATCTGCTGGGTTCTGAGCCGACCTCACGTGATGCCAACGATCCGGTGAAGTTATCTCCTGGATTTCGCGTACCCTGTTGGAGATGTACGGCTTGAGGACTGTTGGTTGCTTTTTTAGCCAACAGAGCACTATCAGACAATCAGACCACAGGTAGTAGGGGGCCTCTGTCAAACCCAAGGCTACTCTCACGTTCTGAAGTGTCACGGCTAATAGGTGCGCCGCACAGATCTCGAGACGGGGTATAGTGGCACCCTTCAGTGGTGCCACCTTCGTGCGCGCAGTAACCAAAGATACGTGAATGCAACCTTCCTTATTAATTGTCTTTGTGTATATGACCGCGGCATAGGCATGCGCACTAGCATCGCCAAAGCCGTGCAAAGTTTTTGAACCTTGATCCATCATATACAGCCAGCGGGGCATGCGGATCTGGTTAAGTGTCTCCAGTGTTGCAGGGTATGTAAGTTAATCATCGCAAATGTCCTGAGGCAAGGGTACATCTCAACTAAGGCCGGCGGACCACAACCGTTGTATGAACACCTTACCAGCAATAGCCACAGGTGCCAATATGCCAGTGGGGTCGAACAGCAGGGCAACCTCACTAAGCACTCGTCCTTTAGTTGGTGTTGGTGCAGGCGACCTGAGGCTCACATGAAAAAAGAGCTCATCAACAGCAGAGTCCCATCATAAGCCAAGAACCGAGATCGTAGGTGATTCAATGCTGAACTCTGTAGATGACAAAATATTACCGGGTAAGTCTGTCATTACCTTTACACTATTGGAGTTCCATTTTCGTAGTTTGAATTTTCCAGCGGAAAAAATTGTGTTAACTCGGCTAGCCAAACTGACAGCCTCATGGTCACTGTCTCAGTTCGTAAGGTAGTCGTCGACGTAGAATGAAGTGAGTATAGAGTCTCGTGCAAAAACTGCTTGCTTATCATCGGCGATGATTTTGTAGTTATCGAACGCACTCTGGTGAAGTGCACGCACCGCGTTGTATGAGCTACACGCCTTGCCATATGTACTCGTTGTTAGACGATAGATCCTAATGTCTTCGGAGGGCGATTCTCGCCATATTATACGTTGATAGTTGCGATGTATTGGTGTGACCACAACTTGCCTGAACATATTTTCGATGTCAGCGGTGATTGCTACTCGATAGCGCCTGAACCGAAAAATAATGTTTATAAGCGAGTCCTGAATCGTTGGACCCACCAGCTGAATGTCGTTGAGGGAAATCCCTGTGCTCGTTCGCGCCAATGCGTTGAACACAACTCGAAACTTTGACGTAACTGCATGGTGCGGAATGTAGTAGCAGTCGGTGTGGCCGCCAGGTTCATGCACGAGCTCCATGTGTCTGAGGTCTACGTATTCACGTATAAAACTTATGTATTTTTCTCTTAATTCAGCATCAGCACTGAGACGACGCTCTAGCCAGTAAAACTGTCGAATTGTGTGCGTGTACGAATCGCCTAGCTCACGAGCATCACACCTGAGTGGCAATTGAACGACGTAGCGTCCATCCGACGTACGGGAAAAAATGGATTAAAAAATGCGACGACAATCTCCACCGTCTACATTGTCTTCGACTGGAACCTCCTCAAGCGTCCAAAAGCTGCGAACCAGATACTCCAAGCTACCTCATCCTCACAAAATCTAGCATTGAATGCAAGCGATGGCAGCGTTGACGGCATCGTAGAGGCAGCAGGTCCAAAAACCACCCAGCCAAAGCGGTTGCGCTGGGCGTAGAGTATATCTGGTCTTCCACCGATGATGTCACCCTCCATGATACATCCCCCTTGGTCAGCACCAATGAGCACCTCAATAGGTCCAGGTATACCAAAGAGTTTATCAGCCCTTCAAGTGTCTCCACTGGTCAACATCAATTCCATCGCACAGCAGGTTTCAGTGAGGAAACCGATGGTAGAACCAGGGCTTCTATTTTAAGTTCAAAATCCGAATATGTAGATATTAGTGTGAGCATTACGCTGCCTTTTGTTTGGGTGTTGGTAAAGGCACCAATCCCTTCCACATTAATTTCAAATTTGTTTCTCTGTAATTGTAGAGAGTTAGCTAAGCGATCAGTGATGAAACTAACCTGCGATCCTGGATCACATAAGACACGAGCTGATCGTTGAATATGAGCGTGTCCGGATGGTATTACACGCGCTGTTGCAAGCAAAACAGTTGTCTTGGCATCAGAAACGCAGGCGACTGCGGAGGGTTCTAGTCACAAAGATGGGGATGTCAATGCTCTCGCCTGAGCTGACCTCAAGTCCGGTGTTGATGATGCAGCAGGAGTTGGCATAATCGATGATGACGTCATGTGTGCGGCATTGTTTTTACACAACATTGTATTGTGCTTACGGCCACAATTCCTGCATCCACCTGAAGAACACTTGTCAGCACTGTGTCCAGCTCGCAAACAGTTGTAGCAAAGTTTTGATTTTTTGATAACTTCAAACCACTGCTCTGGTCTCTGGTCCCATGGCCAGCAAAAGAGGGCACCTTGTTACACGATGAGCTTCTTGGCAGTGAGCACATTTGCCACCACCTACAGCCATGACGTGCGCCCTAACCACACGTTCTTGTTGTCGTGTCGGCGCTGCAGACCAAGGCACCAAGCCTGTGCTGAAACTTTGCGCTCGCTTTTCCAAAAATGTGAGCAGATCTTTCAAGAGCGGTATATCAGTGGAGGAGCAAGTCATGCACCAGTCGCGCTTGGTCACAGCTGGGAGCTTTGCCAATAAGCACTTCCATCACGCGAAGTGCTCGCAAAAACTCTTGAACGGTGTCAACAATGGCGAGCAATGATGTTGTTGTTTCTACTGCAGGCCCGTAGCTAGTATGGTGCTAGGGCAGGCTTAGCCTGCCCTAGAATCCGTCGAGCCTGCCCTAGCCAAATTTCCGTATGCTTTTACAACTGCCCTCTTTTATTTTGCAGTTGAGCACAGTGTAATTACTTACTTACTTAGTTGGCACAACAACCGTATGTCGGTCTTGACCTCATCTAAGAATTTGCGCCAGCCATTTCTGTCTTTCGCTTGCTGGCGCCAGTTGGAAATTCCAAGCTTCGTCAGGTTGTCCTCTACTTGGTCTTTCCAACGAAGATGCGGTCATCCTCTTCTGCGTTGACCGCCGCTGGGTACCGAATCGAATGTTTTCTTCACTGGAACATCGTCTTTCATGCGCTGAACATGACCAAGCCAGCGAAGCCGCTCGATTTTAATACGATTTAACAGTTCATCATTCCACCGTATTCGGTACTCGCCATTGATGCAGATTGGTCCGTTGATCTTACGAAGAATCTTTCTCTCGAATGCTCCTAAAGTTCTTTCACCTGAGCTGCTCGGCGTCCAGGTTTGTGATGCATAAAGTAGGACGGGCATGATGAGTGATTTATAGAGCGTGTTTTTCGTTCGTCGAGTGAGGGCTCTGCTTCTCAATTGCCTCTAAGCCCAAAGTAATACCTGTTGGCAAGAGTTATTCTTCCTTTGATTTCAATGCTGATCTCGTTGGTTGAGTTTATGCTGGATCCCAGATAAACGAAGTCCTTCACAACGTCGAAGGAGGTATTGTCAACTGTAACGTGGGTTCCAAGACGCTGATACTGTTTATTTGTTGACACCAAGTATTTCATCTTATCTGAATTCACTGCCAGACCCATTCGACTTTACTCTCTTTCTAATCTGAAAAATGCTGCACTGATTTCGCGCGTATTATTAAATAAATTTATTTTAAATTAAATAAATTTAACCTTGATGCGAATTATGGCAAGTCGTTCGTTCACAGGTGTGCTTCTCCGCATGGCCGCTGTAGTAGATGTCACAGGGTGCATGCCGAATGCAACCCTGTCCCTTCTATCGCATTTCTTGGGTATCAGTGATATCAGGTTTGTATCTTTCCAAGACATCAGTCAGTTGGATAGAGGCACCTTCCCAATTAAGGGTTCGGACATTCCAGGTGCATATCCGTAAATCATTATCAGTTTTTCGTTTGCGGTAGTCGTCATTAGATTTGTGGATCATTTTTCTTTTTTTCTTATTTGCTTTCATTGAAATGGATTTTTACGGGTGGGCTTCAAACCCGACGCATAACCTATTTTAAGCCTAGGGGTGCCCGCCGCTCAGATTAGCCGCCAAACTAACTGTTGTCAGTTTTGACGTTGCCCAGGAAACACCACATGGAGGTTTGAGTCGACTTGAGGCAATTTCACAAAGATTATGCTGGCCTCGACAGGTTGAGACAGTCAGACATGTTGCATTGTAAAGGTTCGCCCCCAGTGTAATTAGACCTTTGCATTATAAACGTAAACATACGCCGAAAATATGGCAGCACTTTCATTTAACAGCTGAAAATTTAGATAACAAAATTTCGCAAGTCATTGCCAATAACAGCTGTAAAAAAATTGTAAAGAAAGTTAATTTTTGGTGAAAATTTATAGAATGTTGTTATTTTAATTGTTTCCAAGATTTTTTGAGCGAGTTTTTTAGATAATTTATTATTTTAAGTGTTTTAAACTAAATATACACAAAAAAAAAATTGCAGTTGCTGCAGTCGTTTTTCCAGCTTTTGTGTCTCCCAGTTTGCTGTTCTGATTAGCAATCGCGTCGGAAGCGAATTTCATCTGGGGGGGCAGTACAAATGGTGGTGCAAAAAAAGTTCACCAAAATTTCTTCACATGAAACATGAAGAAGAGAGAAAGAAGAGGAAAATATATAATACAAAAATATTATCGTTGTAAAAAAACTGATATTTTGAATAACTTTTCCTTTTAAATTGCTTATCTTGCTAAAAAAGTGGGGGGCAACTGCCCACCTTTCCCCCCGCTTCCGACGCCAATGCTGATTAGGAAAAACACTTGCAACTACTTGAGGATGAATGGGGAGGATTTCGAAATTATATCATGATTCAAGCGCAGCTGACTGCATTTCGGATTTTTCAACTTTAAGCGGCTGTACCAGGTCAGCAGTCTTCACTTATTCCTGTAATCTAAATACTTTGCATTCATTCTCAAATAGTTTTACATACTTTCCCCAATCTACTAATAATAATTAGGCTAATTAGTCTAAATAAAACTACTAATTGGGAGCATAAAAATTTGGAAAGGCTGAAAGGAAAATAATGGATGTTGCAGACAAAGCTTGCGATAGAATGAGGTACTTTTGCTCAAAAACAATTAAAATAACAAGGTTTTATATCACGCGAAACTCAGTAGTAGAACAATCACTTGGTGAGAGAAGTGAATATTCTATTTAAATTAAGCCGGCTTACTTTGATATCGTTGATAATATTATATTCAAATTAAAAAAGCGTTTCACCAAAAATGATCGTATATTGTTGGCATTGTCATAAGCTTACGAAATGAAGCCGGCTAGTTTGAAAATGTTATGTTCTGTAGGCTTAAAAATACCCTATGATGCCGTGATGTCTGTCGCACAGAAATATCCGTACAAAAAAGGGATGAGCATCAGAAAACATCACCAAATTCAATCAGTTTTGATACGTTGAATGAATTGTGTCTAATGCGCGATGCGTTTCCTGATACTTATAATTTGTTTTGTGCAATCGAAACATTCGGCAATAGTACGGCGGTATTGCGGAGGTATTCCGGCGGTACGGCGGAAGCACAATTTTCCCGTGTAAACCAAATCAACAGAGTTCAAAGATTATAGACAACTACAACACGTCTGCGAGAACTTTCATTGATCGCTTTTGAAGGCCATTATTTGGAAAAAATTTGTCCCGAAACCATTCTTCGCAAATTTAATGAGAAACTAAGACAAAGGCCTTTGTATTAAACAGCAGAGCTGTGACTGTAGTGGAAATTTGTTCTAATACATTAGAAATTCGCTTTCAAACATTGAACTATTTATGTTATATTTAATATGTTAATATACTTAACTTTTTTTTTACTAAAATATGCATTTGAACAATGAACTCATTAAATAACATGTAAATATATAAAAAATTCATTTGAAAATATGTTAATATGCATATATATATTTATATACAAATGTATGAAAAAAATTTGTATTTTTTTTTACTGGAGGCTCAGCCTGCCCGGCTCTTATTTTCTGGCTACGGGCTTGTTCTACTGGGGGCACATTAAGGTTAAGAAACCGCGACACATGAATCTCTGCCAGCTGCTTGTCGTTGTCAAAGCGCTGCTTTAATGCCTCCCATACAGGGTTCGGACTTGAAAATTCGTAAACCGCAGTAAATTTAACAAAAAAACGCAGTAAAACGAATTTTTTCGCAGTAGTTTTTTTGTTTTTGTTTTTATTTACAATCATGTACGTACATTTACTACTAATAACATAATATCGTCGTTGCGCTTGCAATACCGCGTATCCATCACTTGCAATACAGCGTATATTGCAAAAAGGCCAAAATACCTTTCATTTTGATCATTCATGATTTATTTACTCATTTTGATTTTTCGTTAAATGCTTACTTGAAAACAAAGCAAATATCTTGTGTCAATAAATTTTTAGTTCAGTTCAGTTAGTTCAGAAAATCCATTCAATAGCTTAAAATAAAATCAGTTTTTCTGCACTCATGTAAAGTTTTACTTTTACCTTATGTGCTTATGTGCAAGTGGCGGGTACGCGTTTCGTTCCAACGACGATATACATACAAATATACACTAAGGGAAAAAGTTATGTAGACAGTACAGAGACATCTATATACTGTATACTGGTTATATATCAATTTATTCACTTAGTAAAATGAAGTCATGTGTGACTTCACAAATATGCTGTACATACATTTTTGTAATGGGTCAGTAATCTATGTACTAGGTACATCGAAATTCTACTCATTGCATACACAAATTTTTTATTTAATGTAATGAGTCAATAATCTTTATACTACGTACATCGGAACTGTACTCGTTGCATACAATTATTTATTATTTTACGTTATGGGTCAATAATCTATGTACTCATTACAAAAAGTTAATATTTACGTAATAGGTTCATTATATAAGTACTCACAACATACTGTCATTTAATATTTTATGTAATTGGTAAATAATCTATGTACTACATACATTAGAACTGTTGCATGTTCATTATTAACATCATTTATACAATACAATAAAATTTTTACCAATAACTTTTTAATGAGCATAGTGTGAATGTACCTACCATGAACATCTATCTATTCATTCACGACACATAATTTTGTGATGAGTACATAGAACTCTTTATTGACTACATGCAGTACTTTTATAAATATTTATGTAGTCAATACATATTTCAATATGTACTCAGTACAAGAAAATCACCAAATTTATGTGTGCAGAAACTTGTCATGAGTACATAAATTTATGTAGTGAGTCCATAGGTTTTACCTCTGTGTAAGTATAACTTTATACTATAAGGTCTCTTCGCCAAATAAGGCCCAAGCCTTAATAAGGCCCGATTTCTAATACGCACATTTATTGCATTCCCTGCAAAATGATTTTTTTTCACGTTTAAACATGTTCATATCTGCATCACGATGCAAAAAAAAAATACTTCGATTGCGCTTCTGTGAAGCGAGTGATAGTCGAACGAAGTCAGCGGTAGCGTCAACAACGTGGTTGATGTAATATTTTGCTCGCAGTAAAAGTCCGTTATTCTACGAATTAGCTATTGCCTATGTCCAGCTTTGAATTAAAAATCAAGAGAGGTATTTTAATGAAAACAAAAAGGTAAATTGATCAAATCTAACTGTGGTGTATTCCGAGAAAAACTTGATTAATGAAATTATATTGAAATTATATTGGGCCTTATTTAAACATGGTGATCCTAATATGGCAAAAATCAGACCTTTTTAAAACCTTCTGAGCTGGATATATTTTTTACTTTTTCATGCTTTATTTTCATGTTTTTGAAAAAAGAATTGAATAAACAAAAATACAAAATTGCAAAAATAAGTTTAAAAAAACCCGTTTCTCTTCTGTCTGGTAAAAACCGTTAGGTTGGCCTTATTTTGGTAACTTACCTTATATATTTGCATGTTGCAGAAACATATTTTTTACTGATTCTAAATATATTTGCTTTATAAAAATTCAATCACGGTCGTTAAAAACAAATCAGTTCTTAATTCGGTCGAAAAACCTTATGTAAAACTAAAAAATATTTTATTTTGTCGCAATGACAGCTTCATCTAACAACTTAATTTCTTCTGTTTGAACGCTAAGTCCACAGTATACAGATGTAATGGACCCCTGAAACTCTGCATTTTTAATCAACATCAATGCTTACAATTTCCAAAAATAACCATAGAAGTGTTTGTTGCGAATAAATCGCAGTAGATTTGAAAAAACCGCAGTGACGCAGTAGAACATTAAGTGTCGCTAAAAAGCGCAGTAAATCTACTGCAATTGCAGTAAAGTCCGAACACTGCTCCCATACCTCTTCATAACCATCAGAATATATGCTCCCGATCAGTGGCACAGCGCTAGCAGTCACCGCCTGCCGAAGTTTTCCTAACTTGAATGCTAACTCAAGGGTCGAGCTTGAGCTCAAAGCACGTGTGTCTGAGTCCACATGACTGGAGCGCATGCTGGTATCTTGCTCTTTCGCAGCTGTCTTCCGGGTGTCCGCAATGAGACGGTTGATGGTGCTACACGCCACATCATAGAGATCCTCTATTTGTTCCCAAAGCAAGTCGTGGCAATCCAACTCTTCCTTCTTGGCAGCACCGATGAGCATATGGTGGTTGGAAGCGAAGCGCTCAAAATGCGATGATAATGATTTGAGCTCCTGCTCCAACTGGAACACGTTAAAGGCTTTGCTCTCATTCGAGTTAGTAATCCGTGTGTGGATGCGCTTAACCGCCCTAGCTGCTGATGTCCGTAGGTTAAGCTGCGCCATGTGTCCAGTTTGAGGTTATAATTCGCGGAATGAAACTTTTTGCAAGTCACAAACGAAATTTCAATTAATAGTAATTAGTAGCAATTGTTCTTAATCAGTCCTCACAGGAGGCACCATAAATGGTAGTAAATTCAACATTTATTTATTAAGAAAAAAGATTGATTAAAGAATTGCAACTTATTTTATTAACTGAAACTTATTGCGCAAAAGATTTAATGAGAATGAATGTACATAGTAGAAAAAACTAAGAAGAAGCATCTTACAGTAAAAATATATGAGAGTGTATGTATGTTCAACAAAAGAAAGATACAAGAAGAAATGTCAAAATAAAAAGGGTTGCCGCTGCATTGTAAACATAGAATTAAATCCTAACAGTCCACCCTAAACAACTGCGCGTGCGTGGTTTAACTGTCAAAATCTGCTCATGCACATACATTTTGTATGAAACCTACCGAAACACGCACCGGACTACCGCAACATGAATCGAATTTCCAATTTTGACAGTGCGTGACGATGTGAAGTTGGCTGCATAAAACCAAAGTATTAGAACAAAGGGCAATCAGCTGCTATTAATTAATTAATCTCAATTGCAAATGGAAATATTTGCAATATTAATAGATTTTTACACAATACTACAAGTTTCTTTAAGATTTTTAAACCATCAGACTGAGCTGGTTCGAGAGCAGCAGTTTTTTGCGCAGCGCACTTGTTTAGATTAAGCGTAAAATAAAATTGCGTGGCGCTTGGGTACGCAGCGCAACGCGCACTTGTTTAGGGTGCACTGTAAACAACCTGGTTTTTTCTTTTTGCTTGAAATCGTATTTGTCTTGGCTGGAAATTATTTTTAATATATCAGCCTAAGTAACAATTTTAACCACATATTAATTCTTGCAGAGCTTATAATGCCATCTTATATAGCAGCAAGCTTCAACTATGGGTTTAGTCGCGCTACTAAAGCTCTTTTAGAGAATATATAAGGCTACTTTCTTAAGTTTAAAAGCACTATTTTGCTTCATTTGAAGAGTCGAAGTAGCTGTCAGCATTTAAAAGAGTTCCTGCCAAAGCCAAATAAGAGCTCTTGCAAAGCTCTTTTTTCTTCTTCGTTGAAGTCCCAAGTAACAATTTTAGCCATGTATTAATTTTTGCAGAGCTTATAGTGCTATCTTATATAGCAGAAAGATCCAACAATAGCTTTAGTCGCGCTACTAAAGCTCTTGCAGAGAATATATAAGGCTACTTTCTTGAGTTTAAAAGCACTATTTTTGCTTCATATAAAGAGTAGAAGTAGCTGTAAACTTTTAAAAGAGTCCCTGTCAAACCCAAATAAGAGCTCTTGCAAAGATCTTTTTCCTTTTCGTTTAAGCATGTATGTGTTAAAAACTAAAATCAATAAATACATAAAATTTTACAAGTGTTAGTGATGATTAGAATGCCAAATAAATTAAAGAAATAAAGTGATTATTATATCAGACTAATGTTCGTGTATTCGTTATATGCTGCGAATTTCGGTACGCTTTTGAATTTATCGGAAACGTGAATGTAGTACTTCGAAAAACTACAACAGGCTTAACAAATAATTAAAATTAAGAAGTGTTAATTATTTAAAAATAGTTCGAAAATTTTTAACATTCTTTAAAATCAACTAAAAATTATTTAAATACTTTATTCTTAAATATAGGCATCATAGAAATCATCAATTTCGTTTAAAATACCATTGTAAACGCTAATATTTAGCGATTTCAACTCTGAAGATTCTCTATTTTTAATACGATCGCCATTTTTTTCAAAGAAGCTCTTTATCAGATTTTTTAATCACTTGGTATTCCCAAAAAATTTATTGCATTAATTTTCAGTATTTTACATCTATTAGCTTTAAAAATGAAATGCAAAAATACATATTAAAGAAAAAATTATACTGAATCTACGGGTTTCAAAACAGCTCTTTAGTTATGTTTAAAATATCCTTTACAGAGCAAGTAGTAAATTTTAGAGTTCAGCTCTTTTGCAGATTTTATAAAATATTTTACAGAGCTGTATAAAGTACCTATTAAAGCTCAAAATTGTAAAAAAATCATATATGGAGCATTTTCTTTAAAACTAAAAGCAACTAGCAGCAAACAAAGCTGCGGAGCTTTAACCACATATTATACACCTATAGAACACTTTTAGGACTTACTCGCAACTAATTGCTCCAACAATGTTACTTGGGGTTTGTATGTGTTTAAAATAAACTCAATATATAAATAAAATTTGATAAGTGTTTGTGATGATTAGAATGACAAATAAATTAAAGAAATAATAAAGTGATTATTATATCAGACTACAACTATGTTCGTGTATTCGTTACATGCTGCGAATTTCGGTGCGCTTTTAAATTTATCGAAAAAGTGAAAACATTCTTTAAAATCAACTAAAAATTATTTCAATACTTTATACTTAAATATAAATATCATAGAAATCATCAATTTTGTTTAAAATTATATTGTTTAATATTATATTTAGCTTTCTTTAAGTCTTAAGACTTTCTATTTTTAATAAGATCGCCATTTTTTTCAAAGAAGCTCTTTATCAGATTTTTTAATCAATTGTTATTCCCAAAAAAATTATTGCATTAATTTACAGTATTTTACATCCATTTGCTTTAAAAATGCAATACAAAAATACATTTTAAAGCAAATATTATACGGAATCTACGAGTTTCAAAACAGCTCTATCGTTATGTTTATTACTTTAAAAAATCCTTTACAGAGCAAGTAGTAAATTTTAGAGTTCTGCTCTTTTGCAGATTTTATAAAATCCTGTGCAGAGCTGTATAAAGTATTACAATTCAAAATGGTAAAAAATCATATTTGGAGAATTTTCTTTAAAATTAAAAACAACTAGCAGCAAACAAAGCTGCGGTAAAGCTTTTACCACATATTATACAGCTATAGAACACTTTTAGGACTTACTCGCAACTAATTGCTCCAACAATGTTACTTGGGTATGGACTTTTAGTAAGTATATGAAGCTAAAAATTAGTATGATACTTACAAAGTAAGTATAGTTGGTAACATTAAGTATAACAAATACCCTATTTAACGAAATCTCTATATAACGTACCCTTTTTTTAAACGCCACCAAGGGTGCCCAAAGGATCCTTATGGCAAAGTAAACAACAACAAAATCTATTTTAATAATAACAACAACATTTAATTTGAAGCGCACTGTCGCCAATTATACCAACAAAGCTGTGCAAGTGTTGTTGCTTCCACTTTGGTGTAGGCAACAACAAATTCCAGGTGCGGATGCAGCACTTAAGTAGGCGGGGGAAGCATAAATAAATGTATTATTGTTTATTTTTTTTTTATTTAAAGATCAAAGAACCAAGGCATGCGCCTTATACAAACAAGGTTTGGTCTTTGATCTGAAAGAAAAGAGATAGATTATTTAGAGGAATTGATTGGAACCATACGTGTATTGTTGATTAGGCGAAACAACAGTGAAAGACAATTTGAGTTGCTTTTAACCGATGCTAGTGTTATGCCTTAACCTCGGCAAGCATTTCCAGCCCTTAGTTGTGTTTCTGTCGTTTAATTCCACATTTTCCACAATTTATTTGTGAATTTTTAGTTTTCCATAATTCTTAAATTAAGGAAATAACCATGCCCGAGCCCGGATCCAGGGACCTCTGGGTTGATAGTATAGCGCATTCTCCACTAGACTACAATGGCCGCACTTCAAGCCAAAAAATTTATAACTACGAGGTTATTCATTATAATCGTAAAATTTTTTATATCTGAATTAGGTATAGTTTAAGAAAATATTTCCATAATCCTTTATGGAAATTTTTTCAAATTTAGATTTTTGTGATTACTAACCTAGCTGAAAGAATCAGTGCTCATAGCCTCTGTGAGCTTTTCTATTTCTCTATTTCTGCTTAAAATATCTAAATTGAATGATAGAATGGTTATTATTAATTAATTTAAGTCAAAAACAAGGAAAATATTTCGCGGGGGTCGTGTATCCTTTTTCCCCTGGATGCGCGACTTCTTGCAGCTTATGCTTTAGCACAGGCAACAACAAAATACATTGCATACCGACGAGCACATGCAAGTGTTGTTGTTGGTGGCACAGCCAACAACGGAATCTATTTTTAAGCAATGCACGGATCCAGAACTTAATAAGGGGGCTTATTTAAATAAAAAAGTATTTTTTTCATTGTGTTATATTTGAGATAACGAGTTATTTATAATAAAAAAGATGATTTGGCTTATTTCATTTGGTCTACCGAAAATCACTATCAAAAATCGTCCATTCTTTGAATTTTATTTACGGCTGACAACGCATAAGCACAGTTAAAATGATCAGTGCTCATAGCTTTTGTAAAAGTCCGAATTGAATAATAGAATGGTGATTATTAATGAATTTAAATTTAAAACAAGCAAAATCTCTCATGGGGCTCATGTCCCTTACCCCCTGGATGGGCGACTGTGTTTCAATTTATGCGTTGGTACCACCAACAACAAAATACATTGTATACCGATGAGCAAGGGAAAGTGTTGTTATGTGCTCATCGAAGCCTAAGGTTGCCCGCAGAGTAAGCGCCGAAGCAGACAGGCAGGCAGACAGACACAGGAAAACTATGTGAACAAGAGAGAAAAAAGTTATTTCTATCTCGTTTCTTCGCAGGGCCTGCCTGCCTGCCTGCCTGCTTCGGCGCTTACTATGCGGGCAACCTAAGAGCATTTACAAAAACAAAAGAGTATCTGAGCATGGTATAATTATTTGACAAGGTAGCAGTGACAGTTTTTTGGCGATTGGTAGTTTGCTACTGTTGACTAGCAATGTGCTTATTTTTAACTTTTCTTTGATTCATTAAATTTATTCGCGAAGTTTATTGAAATGTTTTTAGTTTGCTGCGGTTGCCTAGCTATGTTTAAGTCGTCGCTTATTTTTTCACTTTTCTTTGATTAATTGCATGAACAGCTAATTTTGACAACTACCCATCGCCGTCCGTGAGATGGGTACGCTACTACCGTGCCAGTAATTGTACCATGTATCTGAGTATAGGACGTGGGCACACATGGCATATACGACTCTAATAAGCGTACGGTTAAAAAAAATATAAGTATTCTTTATAACGAACTTGAACTTGAAAAACAAGATTGAACATGCGTATTGATTTTCTTTTGAGCATGCGCACATTAGAATATTGAGGTCAGTTTCACACAATTTTTTTAACGAGCGGTTGTATTAAGTAAATTATTTTATGTGAAAATGCCTTCGATCACTAAGGGTTTGTCCCTTGCACAGAAAATCATTATTATTAATAAATATAAAAAGAAAAAAAATCATGAAAAGAAATTGGAATAAAGTTTAGAATTCTAAAATCAAGTCTCTCTACCACTATAAAAAATCGGAAAAAAATTCAGATATCTCTGCGAACCTCCAAAAGTGGAGCCTCGCGTCGATTATCTTGTGGAACTCTTAGGAAATATCCACTGATCTCAATAATACTTTTTTGCTCACCTTCGCTTTCTACAAAAAATACAAAAATTCTTAAATGTTGTCCCAAAAAGAGATATTTTTGAAATTTTTGTTTATGAATTTTCAGGTTATACTTATATTTTTGAAATATTTTCCAATAAAGCATCTTTTAACATATTGGCGCTATAAAACGGTAATTAAGGATATACAGTCCTTGACCATATTTTGTGTGCAAATCTTAATTATCAACTACAACTTGGTCTTTGAATATCTATTACCAATAAATTTAACCTGTAGTGTAAAGTTCAGTTCATTACATAGCTGGTAACACAAATAAAATTTTATGCCATCAAATCTGGATATAACGAACCCCCGAAATAGTGAAGACCTCGAAATAGTGAATGTTTTAGTAACTGACATTTGAAAGAATCAGAAGCAAAAAAGTAAAAAAAAAGTTTCAATATTTAAGTCAAAGCATCCATTTTTTGAAAAAAAATCAGTCTCGAAAATACGAACAGCCTGGATACTATGAACAGGCCTTGCAAAAACTATTTCACTATATCCAGACTCGATTGTATTTTTTGAAATTTTTTTGTTTTTATTAACATAATTAAGAAATACAAAAATGTTATTTAAATTTTAATATATTGTTAATATTTTTCTTGCTGGTCGGTAATCCTTAAAATCCAGATCTTTCAGCATTCTGCGAATAGTGCGCTCAGAAACATTTAAGTTTGCAGGTGCCAATTGAGATCTTATTGATTTCGTGGTAGAAAATATGATTTCTAAGCAAATTTTCTTTAGACATCCTTCTGACCTTCCGGTGAAAATTGATTGTAAATATTGAATAAAATATATCAAAAATGGGTATACAATAATAAAAAGTAAGTTTTGTTTTTTAAAAATAATATTTAAATCAAATTTTAATTCATCTTGAAAAAAAAATCTGTAGTGCGTCTAATAATTTGGCCAGGAACTGCATATCAGGGCATATCGAAAAATTTAGAATGTATTCTAAGAAGTCTCAAAAGTTGCGTAGGGTGGTCAAGATCTCACACAAAAAAAATTTAGGAAGAAATAAGGATGTTTTTCTCTCCCCAAGGACAAATTTGTTTTTTAAGAATAACAGTAAAAAATCACGATCTCAAAATGCTTTGATTTTTGTAAGAAAAACTATATTTGCCTTAAAGTCAAAGTAAATTAAGGCTTTAACTAACAATATCCTGCCAAACAGGATGCCACCCTCGATTTTTACACACAAGGTCCTGTGTGAAGGATATTCGGATCTAAAGGTATACTCGAGGTAGCACAGAACTTCAAATTGCTATCTGATTGTCTAAATTTTGGCGATTTGATTATAGTGTTGACGTTTTCCTTAAATTTGGCGAATTAATTACTTGAATGCAATTTCTTAACTTTTTCAAAAAAATTAATATAAGGTTTTATATCTTGGGCACTAGAAGTGGTACCGAAGATAATTTCCTTAATTTAGATTCTTCAAATATTTCTGAACAACATCTTGTCCAAGAGTATCAATTAACAACACCAGGTTAAAACCACGATTATTTTTGTTATTTCGATTTTTTTAAAAAATTTCCTTCCGTATGAACTTTATTATTTCGTTAAAACACCTCAACTCAGCATTGACAAAATGTTATACTAAAATGTTGAGTTTCTGAGTTTGCCATTCTATGGGTCCCAATTGACTTAACGATTGTTGAGAAGTGTTTTAATGAAATAATAACCATAAAGGAGATATCAACAAAATTGTTACATTTCATGCTAGAAGTAACTTTTTTTAAATATCAAAATAGGAAAAAAATCGTGGCCTTTTCCTGCTGTTTTAAAATAGATAGTTTTAGACAAGGTTTCGTTCAAAACTATTTGCAGAATTAGAATTGACAAAATTATTTTCGGTACCATGTCTGGTGCCCGAGATATAAAACCTTATATTCTGCCCTGTTCTGAAATCCGATTTTGATTGGAATCGGAATTGATTCCAATCGTAGGTGTTCTGCAATCCGATATTTAACTTCAAATCAGAATTAACGGTATTCCGTTAGAATTAACAGATATAACGGAATTGAGCTGTTCTGCATTCCGATAAATCGAATTTTCAACCGGTTTCAATCTGATCAGCTGTTTGACAGTGATTTTCAAACTGGTTTTCTTTGTTTCTTTCTTTCTTTTCGTTTCTATTGGTTTGTTTCTATTCGTTTTCTATTGTTGGTTGTTAAACTTGTTGATTGTTAATTGTCTTAAAATGTAAGTAAATAAAACTAATAAATATTTTTGTGATAAATTAATTAAAAGTTAATATTGTTAACAGCATGGGAAAACACAAGAATGCCCATCAAAACTCCGCAATGGTGTTGCATATGGAAGAGCACCCAAAAATGGCAAGGGGCCACACCAAAGGCGACCGTGTTGAAGTTGACACGAAGTGGCGGCAGCTGGCTGATTCCCTAAACAGTCTTCGTCCACCAGTGAAGGATGCCAATGGATGGAAAAAGGTAACAAGGTTTTTAATTTTGTTTTCATTTTTAATTCCTTTTGTTATAGACTTGGACCGACTGGAAGTGCGAGGTGCGCAAGAAATTAGCACACAATAGAAGAGAAGGGAAAGCAACTGGCTGGAAAAATGTTGCAAAAATTCATGCTGTATAATGTATACTTCTACTTTATGATAGTTAAATAATTTATTCTGCAATTTCAGGGAACCGTAAAATCGTTTATGACGGCAGAATCCACATTTCATTCCAAATTATCTGAACAAGTTGTAGATTTAGTTGCTATAGGTAAGGAAAATCGAAGTAGCCTTAAGAGAGTATACCGCTTCTTGGAAAAAATATCGGATACTCAAGCAGGAATAAGAGAAGATCTTAAGAAGCATAATGGGAAACTATTAAAAATTCTAGCGGAGAAAAATGCAATAAAGGTAAAACAATTGGAAATAGAAGAAATTAAAATAACATTAAAACAAAACCAAACCAAAAGGTACTAGGTGACTTTATTTTACCCTTTTTAGTTTATATGTTCAGTTAATACTAAACTGTGAATTTGCTAAGTATTCAATATTTCAAAGACCAGGCTCTAGTCTATTAATCAAATTAAGTTTATTTTTTTTAACTTTCTTTTTAATAAAATATGTACTATAGCATATGTAAACATAAAATATTTCATAATACCAATAATAATACTAATAATAATAATATGCATATCGAACTGAACTGAATGTACCTAACTAAGCCTTTTCATTTTGAAAAATAAACAACATAGAAAGAATCCTTTTTTTGCACTTTATTTTTTATTAGTTATTGTGTTTAGAAAAAATTTGTAAGGATATATTTTCAGAAGAAGCTGGATTTTCATCGTCAGGTTCAATTGACGAGACTAAAAAACTGTCATCATCAACTTGACATTGAACGTTGTGATGTCTACAAATGTTGTGGAGCTACACAACAAACAGTTATAATTTGTGACACTTTTTTAGGACCGTATTGCATTGTACCTAGTAAGCAACGGAAACGATTTTTCAACACTCCAATTGTTCTTTCCACAACATTGCGAGCTGAAGAATGTGCAACATTAAATTTATGTTGAACGGAATCACGCTCTGGATTTCTATATGGTGTTAAGAGAAATGGCTCTAATCCATATCCACCATCACCTAACAGCCAAGATCTGCGTTCGCCTGCTTGATACTTTGAAAGAAAATATCTTCGAGAACTACTTAAGTTCCAAACAAAAGCGTCATGGCTAGATCCTGAATGACATGCATCGACGGCATGAATGATCAAATTGTAATCGCATATCTAGAGGGCAAAGAAAATCGTTAAAACTGTTATCACCACTAAGCTAATTACCATATATTACTTACGATCATATCATTAATGCTGTAGAAACACTTTCGATTGTAGTAAGGAAAATCGTCCTCACAAGGCTTGATCAACCTTACATGAGTGCCGTCTATGCACCCAATAATACTCGGTATATTAAAACGTTCGTGAAAGTGTCTTTTTGATTTTTGTTGATCTTCACTGGACATTTCTAGCTTAATCCACTTTGAACATAGCAGGCGTTCCATATGATTCAATGCATTAGTTATTACTTTTGACACTGTGCTTCTTGCTAGTGCTATGTTTGCGTCATTACCCACTGAACGCTGGTAGCCTTCTTCGGCCAGGAACCGCAAAGTCGTGGTCAGCTGAATTATTGGAGGAATCGTAGATCGCAGCGCATAGGGTTTGTATTCATTAAAAACTAAATTAAATGCCTCCTTATTTAATCGATACTGACCAATAAATCTAAAAGAAGCAGAATAAAATGCGTTCAAATTGAATTGAAAACTCTACTTACGCTGATTCAGATATATCCAAAGAATTCCTGTGGTCTCGTAGAATCCTGCGTTTAATTTTTTCATCTGCATGTTTCTCAAGATCCAATAAAACTACAGCTAAACATATTAAACTCATTTTATTGCTTTTATTTAGATATAATTCAACAAAAAACTGCAAAAAAATCCAGTAATTCATCAAAAATCACAAAAGAAAACTTTTTCAAAAACAGCTGATTTTGACATATTCGAACCGGTTTTAAATTTGTTTCGAACATCCAATCCGATTGGAATTGAATTCCGATTTTTACGCAATTCCGACACGGAATTCAGAACAGGGCAGATTAATTTTTTAAATAAGTTAAAAAATTGCATTCAAGTATACATTTCTCCAAAACAAGAAAATGCATATGAGAAAAATATGCAAATTATTAATTCGCCAAATTTAAGGAAAACGTTAACACTATAATCAATATCACCAAAATTTAGACTCTGTGCTTATACCACTCTGTGCTATCTGGAGTGTACCTTTAGATTCGAATATCCTTCGCACATGACACTGTGGGTAAGAACCAAGAGTGGCATTGTGTTTGCCAAAATATTGTTAGTTAAGACATAAGACATGTTTAAGACATATCGTCGCCCTAATTCTAATAAGATGTAAGTCAAAATTGGCCAAAATACCGTTTATTAGCGGTTAAGGTAGATTGGTCAAAACTATATATGTGCTTTTTTTAAAGTTTTTAATGTTTTTATGAAAAAAAGGGAGGTAGAACGTTTGAAACAATACATTACCGTATAAGCTTCATACAAATAATAAACAGTTTTCTTTGCTTCCTCAACAAAAGATAATTTTGACTTACGTCGTATTAGAATTAGGCCGACGATATGTATTTTTTCTTACAAAAATTAAAGCATTTTGAGATCGTGATTTTGTACTGTTTTTCTCAAAAAACTACTTTGTCCTTGCAGAAGAGATCCTTATTTTTTCCTAAAATTTTTTTTGGGAGATCTTGACCACCCTTTGCAACTTTTGAGACCTCTTAGAATGTGCAATTCGAAAAAATTGTAATTCGATAAGCCCTACTATATATGCGCAAAAGCGAAAAATTTGGTACATTTTGGAAAATAAAAAAGGGCCTCATATTTGCAAAATTTGCACCCAGTAAAAAAGTGGATCATCCTGTGAGCGATTTGGGAGTGCTCCCTGCGGAGCAGTGGAGTGCTCCTTATTGATCCAAGCTAGGTGTATTTTGTGATCTCTTTTAACATTGCATGTCTTAGGATGGGTAGCGCAACGAGTATAAATTATACCAAGAGAATTCTTCATCCAGCCTTCCAACTTCGTTCCAGACTATCAGCCATCCACCGACAGAAAAACCAAAACAATGACAACCAACGAGTTTATGTACTCGTTGATCTGAGTTATTGACGCTCAGCAATGAGAGCAGATTACCAATCAAGGAGAAGTAAACATGAAAATAAATATGGCAAGTAACGAAAGAAAAGGAAAAGAAAAGAATATTGTAAGTTTATCAATGAAAACCAAATTACTATTTGCCACAAATTTTACAGCTTCTTCTGTTGTGATTTTATTTATTCTAGCTACATTTTGGTTGCAGTTGCAAAAAATAATTTTTTAGATATTTCATTAGCCGAATAGAAAGACGGAGTTCTGATTCGGCTTATGAAATAATTATTCTTTAATGAGGAGTTGCAAATATGTTTTTTGATGAACAGAAGAAAAACGCATTTTTAAACACAACCAAAGTTAAAATGGTTTTTCAAGTATTTTATTAATTAAACAAAACCAAAGCTGCAAGCAGTGATGGCTTCAAAGTCAATCAACAAACGAACTGCTTGCCAGAAAATGATTTAATTTTTTATTAAAATGTCAATTTTACGACAAAACCATTTAGCGTAGATGCATGTCGCCGTTGAATTTTTTGTTGGAATCGGAAAGATCTTTCATATGTTCAAATATATCAAAATTTTAAGTATACATGAACCATCTTTAATCAATTATGATTCGAATAGTGAAAATTTCACATAAATCCGTTCAGCGGTTCTTGAGTTTAGCGGCAGCCACAAAATGATCAATTTTTAAAAGTTTCATTTTTCTATAATAGTATAGATATAAATAATAGTATAGATAAAGATTAATATTATACTTACTATATTTATTATTATATACACATATACTTATAATTTTATTAGTATTCTTATTAGATACTTATTCGTTATTTAACTTTGTGAAAATCACCAACAAAAATATACCTACCTGCCCAATCAGAAAAGCCTATGCTTGCAGGATCAAAAGTAGATCTTGCTTCAATTGCAAAATATTTAAGTATTTCATTTGGTTATTTTTAAGAGATTTATTTCAGATAGATTTTAGGTTTAAATGTATATAACACTGTGCCACAATTTCAGGGTCATGGAATCTAACGAAAAAGAGACCAACACAGGTCGATAGTACTGATCTAGACCAACAAAACCCTAAGACGGTTTTGCAAAGTTAGCTCGCTTTTAAATGTTATAGCCTTTGAAAGATGAGCTGATTATAATATTTAAAAGAAATACTTGCTATCATGTAATTTTACAATTTTGTTCAATCTTTTTTATGGTTATTATTTCTTTAAAACACATCTAAACAACAATTGTTAAATAAATTAAGACCCATCGAACGGGAAGCTCAAAAATTCAAAATTTTAGTTTAACATTTTTGTCAATGCTTAGGTAAGTTGTTTGACGAAATAATATGTAAATTTCATGCTAGGAGGAACAATTTTTTAAAAAATCGAAACATGTAAAGGAATCTTGGTACTAACCTGGTGTTTTAAAAATTTACTTTCAGAAATATTTGAAGAATCCAAATTCAGAAAGTTATCTTCGGTACCGCTTCTGATGCTTAATGATGCTGATATTAATTAATTTGTTAAAGTTATAAAATTGCATTTACGTATGCATTTCCAAGAAAATTCATTGGCGAAAATTATGCAAATTTTTAATGGCCAAATTTAAGGAAAACATTAATACTTCCATGCCACCAAAATTTAGACAATCAGATAACAATCAAAAGTTCTGTGCTATTTCGAGTGTACCTGTAGACTTGCATATCATTTACACAGGACACTGAGGGTAGAAATCGAGAGTAGCATCTTGTTTGGCAAAATATTGTTAGTTTAAGTCTATATTTACTTTTGCTTTAAACATATGCAATTTTTTTACAAAAATCAAAGCATATTTAGACCGGTATTTTTTACTGTTTTTCTCAAAAAGCAACTTTGTCCTTGCGGGAGAGGAAGCATGCTTTTTTCTTTAAATTTGTTCCCAGTGCAACTTTTGAGACCTCTTAGAATACGAATTTAAAAAAAAATGTAATTTGATACGCCCTAATGAGCACTTCATTTTTAAAAAATACTCTGCAAGAGGTAAATTTCCAATGCCTATATCTTTTAAAAGCGAGCTAACTTTGCAAAACCCTTTTAGGGTTTTCTTACTATAAACCAGTACTATCATCCTGTATTGTCCGCTTTTTCGTTAAAAAAATGTGTTGCACAGTGTAATTAATCCGAGTAAAACAGTTTCATTTGGAACATTTAATTTTTTATAATCTTTGTTTATCACGTAATTAAAATGTAACTATCGAATTTTTAACATTTATTAGAAGAATTTTTAAAATTTAACATTTTTAACGATTTATTATTTGTAGAAAAGTATTTTAAGACATGGCTGAGAACAAATGAAATATTGTGACGAAATTTTTTATGAGCACTTTTATCATGCATTTCTTAATTGCTTGAAAAACAACTGCTTAGGAATATATTTTTTTTGCAAATTTAATTTTAAATACAGTTAAATGCACACAGAAAAAGTACGTAAAAATTGTAAAATTTATTTAAGAAGTTTCGTTCTGTTTTAACAAGCCAAATTTTATTCTTATGTAAATTTAGAATTTATTAAAAGTTTTTTAAGAAGTTTCTTTCTTTCTTAAGAAGTCAAATTGTATGCTGATGTATTTTATAATAATTTTTAAGCAAATTGAATAAATTTTAAAACAGAAAATATAACATTTAAGATATAATTGACGATTTTAATTATTTCGTAAAATATTACTTTTGATTAAAATTTTATATGAATACTAGCTGATATACCCAGATTTAATTAAGGAGTTATATATTTTACCCCAAGTTTTTAACCTTTTTGTCATCGCGAAACATACTAAGCTAATCAGATTCATCAAACACCTTAAATAACTTAAGGTAACTATTCTGGAAATCAACGGCTTAGAAATATTTTTTTTTGCAAATTTAATTTTTAAGAGTTAAATGCACACATACGTGCGTACAATATGTACGTATAAATGTGAAATTTTCACTATTCGAATCATAAATGATTATAAGTGGTTTATGTATACTCAAAATTTTGATATATTTGATAGCCAAAGAGTTACTGACTTAGATACTGATTTTAATCTCGATTTTTGGTAAAATTTGCCGCTTTTTCCCCATTTCCTGGCTAAACAGTAAAATATATCTGAAAAGATCGTAAGAACATACGAAAGATCTTTCCGATTCCAACAAAAAATTCAACGGCGACATGCATCTACGTTTAATGGTTTTGTCGTAAAATTGACATTTTAATAAAAAATTAAATCATTTTCTGGCAAGCAGTTCGTTTGTTGATTGACTTTGAAGCCATCACTGCTTGCAGCTTTGGTTTCGTTTAATTAATAAAATACTTGAAAAACAATTTTAACTTTGGTTGTGTTTAAAAATGCGTTTTTCTTCTGTTCATCAAAAAAACATATTTGCAACTCCTCATTAAAGAATAATTATTTCATAAGCCGAATCAGAACTCCGTCTTTCTATTCGGCTAATGAAATATCTAAAAAAATTTTTTTTGCAACTGCAACCAAAATGTAGCTAGAATAAATAAAATCACAACAATAATGTCCAGCTCGAAACAACATAAATTCGGCAAACACAAGAAGATCCCAAAAAATAACACAATAAAGAAGCTGTAAAATTTGTGGCAAATAGTAATTTGGTTTTCATTGATAAACTTACAATATTCTTTTCTTTTCCTTTTCTTTCGTTACTTGCCATATTTATTTTCATGTTTACTTCTCCTTGATTGGTAATCTGCTCTCATTGCTGAGCGTCAATAACTCAGATCAACGAGTACATAAACTCGTTGGTTGTCATTGTTTTGGTTTTTCTGTCGGTGGATGGCTGATAGTCTGGGACGAAGTTGGAAGGCTGGATGAAGAATTCTCTTGGTATAATTTATACTCGTTGGGTAGCGCTCCTTTTAACTTCCCAGAGGAGCTCAAAAGGAGCGATCAATAAACGATCCAAATTAATCAGCAAAGGATCATTTTTCTTGTTGGGATTTAGGTTTACTCCGAAAGCTAGGCCTCCCTAGCTCAAGTAGACTGCTCAAGACCCTAAAGTGGCGAGGTAATTATTTGGCCAAATCGTGAGATTTATAACGCCACCACAAATTACGAATCGTTTTTGATTCTATTTAAAAACTGTACTTTAATTGCATCAGTCGCATCAGCGGATGGACAAAACGCAATTACCGTTGGCTGGTCGCACTTCACGTCATCGGTGTTGAAACGGCGCGAATCGAATAAAAGGAACATTTAAAATATTTTTTTCACAGAAAATAGTGATAGAGTTTCCTAAAAAGCACATGCTCCACGTTATGTTCTTATTTTTTCATTAATTGCTCGCCTATTGATCTTATAAAACAGTAAATAAGCTCAAGTGCACAAGTGCTCACTTTTTGATGCAATAAAACAGCAAAAGAGCGCTCCCTTGTTGCTCCTCATGGGAGTGATTGCATTTTTTTTACTGGGCAGGGTTTGAATATTCTCACACGTTATATATTATTTTTACACTGAAAAATGTCAATTACATAAAAAAAAAAAAAATATGTTTTTGTTGAAGTTTTTTTTAACGAAAGATTTTGTAAACATTTGGTACAATAAAAAAATGGCCACCTTAAATGTTCATTACACTTTTTTATTTAATCATTATTATGTCTACTTTAAGCTCCAAGAGTGCTAAGGTGCGCAAATTTCCAGTTGGCGTGTTTTTTAACCTGTTTGGTGGTCCTAAAAATGCTCATAAAGTATTTTAATTTCAAAACCAGGTTTCAACTATTTTTTATAGGTGTGATATTGAGAAATTGATATTGAAATAATTCGGGGTCTGTGAGCTCTAATACGGGTAATAATTTTAATAGTGATCAAAGTAATTAAATAAATTTTTGATGAATTTTACCTTTTCATAAAGTCATTTTGAATGAGAGGCATGCGTGGTTTCCATCTGATGTAGCTCATTTTCAAACTTAAACTGCGTAATTTATGGCGTTTTCTTTTCTCGAAAAAATTTTGCATTTTTTCTGCCTTCTTTGAGAATTCTGCACTTTTTGTGTTCTTTTCTCAAAAAAATTTTGACCTCTAAAAATAAATCGTGTTCTTTTCTCGAAAATTTTGACCTGAAAAGTATAAAAAATGCAAAATTTTTGCACTCTCAAGATCAACGGTTTTAAAGTTCTGCCCTCAAATGCTACCAACTGAAGAAACAAAAAAGTGACATGTTAAGAAAATATTGAACATTGTATTGACATTTTATTAAAGAGTGAGCTTATTCTTTACAAAAATTTATTATAATTAAACACAAAATAGCTGATATTAACGAAATAGCCACATCAGTGGTCTGTTTTATTAAAAATGAATTGCTGGATTGCTATTTCACGGAAAATTTCTGCAATTTATTTGATGTTTCACGATATAGCAGGGCAGCCAACACAACATTGAAAAAGAAGTTGCATTTTTATGTTCTTTTCTCGACTAAGAACAGGTCAACATTTTTTGAGTTAAGGTCAAAATTTAAAAAATTCTGCGCTCTCAGAGGGCAGAATTTTTTGGCGAGAAAAGAAAACGCCATTAGATAAAAGATTTGTTATGCGAAATTTCAACTCTTTTAATTTTTTGTTGTGGAATTTAAAAAGATTTTACCGTTTACATAAAATCACATCGTATGGGAGGTAGGCGTGTTTTTCATCCGAGTTGGCTCACTTTCGAACTTGATCTTCAGTTTTTAGATAAAAGCTTATACATATATTAAATTTTATTACGGTAGCTTAAAAATAACGATTGTAATCGTGGTGACCGATAGACAGACGAATAGACGGGCATGGATAAATTGACTCAGGAAGTGATGCTGGTCAAGAATATATTTACATTTCTACACCTGCCTATCTTTCTTTTGGGCGTTTTAAACGGAATGACAAAACTTTTTTACTTTAAGTTTCGTTATCGAAGCTTTTCTCATTTCTTAGTTATGGGCCAATATAGATTTCACTTATATGGGAGGTGCTACGCCTAATTGTCCAATCCCACCGACATTTTGCAAGAATTTTAAAAATCACATATTAGGTATATACCGATATTTCTATTAGCGTTGCTGTTAACTTACGTTTAAGATATAGCGCATAATGTCGCTCATTTGCTAGAAGAACGACATAACTCAAAAAACGGCATTTTGCTGAAAAAACATTTTTAGTTTTTATTGTGCTTTTATTTTTAAAGCATTTGTTTAAAATCAGTGAACGCCTAGAAAGCGTATGTACTATTAAGTTTTTTCAACATAAGTATACATGAATAGGCGTTGTTTATTTTTTAAGAGTTTAAATTAAGCAAAAACTTTGTCTTTTTTGGATTATGGCGCTCTTGTTGCAAAAGTATATACAGTCATGTGAAAATTAATAGGGACACCTGTATTTTTATATTTAAAGCTGAATGATTTACATACAAGGTGCAACAGATATAGCATTAATTCCCTCGGGTGGTGGTTTCTCGTGATAAGGCAAGTATAAAACTTGATGGAGTTTCCTCCCACATTGTACAACTTTCAAGATACAGGGTGTTTTACGGTTTTCGTACGTGTTTAGTATTATTGATCTAGAATCTAAACTACTCACCATAAAATAAAAAATAATATTTTGTATTTTAGAAAAAATATCAACTTTTTCATCAGTGTGTCATGTGCTGTAGCGAAGCAAAAATGTAGAGATTATCCAACGAAATATCAACAAATTTTCTATCTTTTGTTTTAGCGGAGCTGTTATTGTCCAATGTTAAAATTTAGAAAAATACTTTTGATTAAGTGTATTTTTACATTGAAAAAAGTCATTTTAAATTTGGACGATTACAGCTCCGCTAAAACAAAAGATACAAAATTTGTTGATATTTCGTTGAATAATCTCAAAATTTTAGCTCCGCTGCAGCTCATGACACGAAAGTGGTTAATATATTGATGGAAAAGTTGATATTTTTTCTAAAATACAAAATATTATTTTTTATTTTATGGTGAGTAGTAAAGATTCTAGATCAATAATACTAGACACGTACGAAAACCGTAAAACAACCTGTATCTTGAAAGTTGTACAATGTATGAGGAAACTCCATAAAGTTTTATACTCTCCTTATCACGAGTAACCACCACCCGAGGGAATTAATGCTATATCTGTTGCACATTGTATGTAATTCATGCAGCTTTAAATATAAAAATACAGGTGTCCCTATTTATTTTCACATGACTGTATATACTAGAGTGTCATAAATAAAAATGTGTCTTTATTGCTAGCAAAAAAACGCACATTTCTGAAGGTATTTAAACATCAAAGTTGTACTAAATAATTAATGCCAACATATATATACGAAAAACTTTGCTTTTATTGATCATATTTTTTTAAATTATAGTTATAATAGAATTCAATGGCTTGTAACTTAAAAACAATTTAAAATGTATTAAAATGGAAACTTAATTAAGTCTTTATTATAAAACTCATATCAAAATCATAAATTCTCATAGAATGGTTTATAAAACGATGGAATGAGTTTCTTATTAATTAAGTCCATCAAATCGTCTTTCTTTTTTTTTTAAAGTTCTTGTTTTTTTAAGAAAGCTTTGTGTAAGCTGACAAAATAATTATTTTTTTTATAACATTAGCGTTTTTAAATTCACTTGGAATATACGAAGTTTTGAAAAAAACTGAGGTTGGTGACTCGCGTCTTACTTTAAGTACCTAAACATCTGACAATTGTAATTGTGATATATTTAAAGGCCCAATATCAGTTGCTAGTGTTTTTAAATCCAAAAAATCATCAAAACAAAATTCGTTAACATGAAATGGATCACCCTTTTTTTTTGCTGATCGTATAATATAAATATAGCTATCAATCGAATAAATAGGACCACTCTTCAGCATTCGTTTCGCACTCTTTAGCATTCGTTTCGCTTCTATTAAAGAATGGGCTGAGTTTCCTTCATTTTGGGTATGTCCTTTTATTAAAAACTTATGAGTTATTGATTTTACTCCTAAGTAACGGACGGCGTATAAGTATGAAGCAATCATAAAAAAAATTTTTTGCTGGCCAGTACAATTGTCCGAGTAAATTATTATTTCAGCTTAATTTGTTTTAGATAAATTTTCAATGTATTTAAATACGCACGTGCCCAATTAATTTACTCCTCGGTTTCCGTTCGATTCATCACAAAAAAGCACTCACATTTATTAGTTTTCATGTCATAAATCGTAAAATTATATACATTTAGTTTTAATTTGTATAATATCTAATCTAATAGCTTTATTTTTTGTATTTGTTTCGTATTCTTTTTCACTATTTCTCTTTTTCTTTCTTAAAGCTGCCTTCCAATTACTCGGGTTTCTTTCTCGTTTTTTCCCTTTTGACATGGACTTATAAAAACAGTTATTTCCAATGTATTTAAAAAGGAACTTTCAGTATTTGATTTCTTGTTCGATGTACTTGGACCTGCTTCATCATTACCAATGTCAGAAACTTCAGAAAGCTTTTCATATATTATTTCATATATTATTTCATAAGATATTTGTTTCTTCAACCATGCATGATTTAAATATAGTAGTTGAAGTAGCGGTTTTTTTTGCATGTTTCGGCTGTCATCGCTCCTTGGTACGTAGTTTTTGTCTTCTTCAGAATTGTCAGTTTTCTGAAAAGGATGATGAGATGATGGCGAGGATGAAAATTTTCCAGCAGCAGACATTTTAAGATGATCTAAAAATATTTAACTTTATACATACAAACATTTTTATCAATAATATCGTATTATTCTGAATTATACACAGCATAAATCTTGTGAAGTCAACTATATTTTCGACTAGAACGACACATTGTCTACAATGTTTAAAGTTAACTTGTAATTTTTACACAAGCTATCAACAATAACGGCATAACAAAAAATATTTTAATATGCGCAATAGTTATTTTATCAATAACGTCACATGTAGCGTTATAGCGAGCTTCGTTTGAAACAATTTTTTCAATAACACTGTCATAACTCAAAATAACACTATATACATGAATATTACAAACGATAATAAGGAACATACTTTTCCAGGAATACTGTCCCAACTAATAATTTGTCACTATTTCTGATTAGCAAAACGTGTTTTCGATCTGATCATCAATGTACAACTGAGATAAGACGGTCTTGCAAATAATAAAGCGAGTAAGATGCCAAACAAAATATCGGCATTTTTTGATGCCACGTAATGAGAAAGCATGATAGCATTACCATTTCTTGACAGATTATAGATCCTGTTACAATACACATTTCTGTATCATTAACTCCAAAATAGTCTTTTTTGTGTTATGCCGGTCCTCGAGTAAATGAGCGATGTGTTTAAGTTGTATGGCAGCTGACACACCCTATTGTCCAAAATTTCGGAAATACTTTTTTTATACTCTCCTATACCTTAAACATCGAAAACTACCAAAAAATTCCACAAAATACCATTTTACGTCTAACTTGTACTAATGGTACGATGATGTACGATGGTTGAATGGATAAGCTGTTGTTCTTACACTCACGCGGCCGAGGTTCGAGTCGCCTGATGGTGGTAATTTTAAGATTTCATTTAATGTTATAATAATATTTGCAGTTTTTCGCCAGTATAAAATTTTAATTCTGACAGGTTGCTGTTTAATAATATTATCAATTATTGACAAATATCTTATATTTAGGCAGTTCGAGAAGGTTTGGATATTTTTAAATTAACGAATCGGTGACAAATCGCATTTTCGTTCTTTTTCCCGTTCGCGAATTCGAAAACGAAAATCATTAACGGTTAAAATGTCCGAGAATGCGGATTCGTTTCGAATTCGTTTGGCTTATTTGGCATATACTATACATGTAAACATGTGTGTATGCTTTGTATAAACATGTGCTACATTTTTCAACTCAAATATTTCTAAACTCTTGTCATCTCACCTTTTTACCTTTTTAGTGTATAAGTTTAGTGCATATAAGTTTTGATTTAGTTGTTTTCTTTAAAATAACTCTTGTTTACACTCCACTCAATCGTAACACATTTTCAATATCAAAAACTCAACATCAAAACATATTTTCAATATTTCTCTTTATATTTTGTTGTGGTGTTTTCTTTCGCAAATTTAAAAAAGGTGATTTATTTTTATAAACACAGTGTACATATTTATATTGGACACAACAAATTGAACTGCTAGCAAAACAATAATTTTAGAGCTTAAGTTTGATTCCAAAATTGGTACATGAACATTTGTAAATATGCAAGTATTTATGTGATCCACAAACAATAATTTTTTAAAAACAGGTCATCCTTAGGATTATATTTTTCTTGTAATTATGACTGTAATATTTGTTTTATTAATATTATTGTTGGACTTTTTCATGCATAAATTTATTTTTGGTACTCCTAATTCACACCACAAAAAAATTATACTTACTTTCAAAATGTAAAGTAAAAGAAGTTTACCTAGAAATGAGCAAAAGCAAACATAAAGAAACACATAAATCTGCAGAAGTCAGCAAAAGTCATAAAAATGCTGGCATGCGTGATAGCTACAATTTTTTTTATTTTCTAAAGTATATCATTTCACGATACAATGTTGAAATATTAAAGCTTTTTATTATATTAACTTTTTTGTATAGTTAATTAACATATTATTATATTGGAGATTGCTTAAAGCCACTGGCAGCATAGTCCGCTGGCACTGAACGGTCGGATAGTTTAGGAAAATCAGGATCACCTGGATTGCATGCTTTACGGGAACTAATCACTCTCCAACCACCTTTGCGTGTCCAATCCTAAAATATAATGCATTGTTTATTGTCAATAAGAATGTATTGTTAGATGTATGTATGTATAGAAATGTATATTTTTAAACATACTCTAACTAAAATTTGTGTCTGTTTTTGTGATTTCTATGAAATGTTGGCTAATTATGCAAATTTAGGAGAATGATAGTGCTTTAAACCAGCGGTGTCACGGCAGTGAGCTAAACAAGGCCCAAATGTTACACGCTGCCAGTAAATCAAAAAATAAAATAATTCCAGACAAGTGATATTGAAAATGCTACAGCAAAAAACTCGCCATGTGTGCGCTACAAGAAAACCAACAAAAAACACACATCAGCAATAACATTGTCCGCATTCAGCGCAGACAACAGTTATGCCGTGGTTATGCTAGCCAAACATAATTGCCGAACTTTTTTTGTTGTTATTGTTTCACGTATAAAATGAAGAAATAAACTTTTTCTCATATTCATTTTCTCGCTCTCGGACCGAACATTTTGATTGCTGATTGAAACGCCAAACATGCCGAACTTTCTAGTGTTGGCTGTAGTCATTTTGTATAATAGCTTCAAAAAAGTAGGTAAAAGTATTAAAAAGTGAAGTCGATTGTGTCTTCAAGTAACCCTTAACATTAACAGCTAGCTAGCATGTCAGATATATGCAAACCATTTTGTTTAAGATATTATAATAAAAATTCAGAGTAAGTAATATCAGTTCGTGTATTTTAATTCGTTAATTTAAAGTAAAAAAATGCAAATTAGGGTTGTGCTTTTTTGTGTTTTGACATACTATTACATATAATGTAACTGTGTCACCAATCATAGCATAACCACCAAACAAACATTTCAGCGAAGAGAACAAATTAACAAAAATGAACACCGAACATGTTTGGCTAGCATAACCACGGCATTAGCAACTGTTGTGTGAAAATTCGCTGAATGGTCGAATTTTGGGAGCGCTAACTAAAACTTATTAGAAAGCGGATGCCTTTTAGAAACCTTTGCAATTGAATTAAATTTACAAAATAATTAAATATAATTTAATTTAAACTAACTTCTGACGTGTAGCGAAGCAACACATTCAGAGAAAAACATCGCGCACTGAGGTAGCGCTACCATTCAGTTCACAACAGTTGTCTGCGCTGAATGCGGCCATTGATAGCTAGCTTTCGACGCGAGTAAGCAACAACAATGTCATGTACATAATTCCTCGAATTACAACACACACGGAAATATTGGAGTTGTTGTTAAGCCCGTATGATACTTCATTGTTTTGTTCAAGTTCAAAATCTGAAAAGAAGTGGCGAGTGAGTTAGACAGATATATACTGTTGGAAAAGGATGAAAACAGGCATCGTGCCACTTTTTTACATCTCCGCAACGTGACTATTTTATCTCTCTGTTCTTCTTGGCTGCGAAAGAAAGAGCTCAAGCTTGTTTTTGACACTTAATATTTGATCGAAATTGATCGAAACTTAACGACGAACGAATTGAGAGAAACGTCAAAAACAATGCATTGAAAATGCTGTCCGTCGCACATTTTTTTGTCCAATTCGTACTATATGCGTATACACTCACACTTCTTGAATTTTAGCTGTAGCACTATTTCAACTACTCTAGTTTCATTGTAATTGAATAAAAATTGGACAAAACAATGAAGTATCATACGGGCTATAGTGAGCTAAAAGAGCTATGGGATTTACAACTCTGCTTTAAACCACTCCAGAAAAAGTGTTATTTTTTTATTTTACTGAGATTAAAAGGGAAGCAGCACCATATTTAATATTACATTTTCAAATTCTATATATAGCTTAAAAGGGCTAACAAAAATAGACGAAAAGTTCCGTACCGACGCACAGTGGTTTAAAATACATATTTAGCTGGACAAAAGTAAAAAAAAATCGTTGCTCTAAAATCGAAAAATTTTCGCATGATTTTATTGCAAATGAATTGACAACAAATTATTGTTTCAATCTACGGTTATGAGTGTATGAAGTGAAAGAAAGCTAAAAACTGTGTAAGTAAAATTATGGTGTTATTGTAAAATATAGTTTTTTTAACAGATTAATGTAAAATGTTTTAAATTAAAACGATGAGTCTCTTGTAAAATATATGTACATAGTAAATATAGAGTTTAAAAGAAATTTAAAATACACTGAGAGTTTTGTAAAATTTAAAGCACACAAATCATTGTGCGTTATTAATTATAACTAAAAATAATAAAATATCATGTTGTAAAAATTTACTTGTGTTTTTCGTTCTTCTAAATTGTTTTTGGTTTTGTGTTGCATTGTTTGAAATTAAAAAATGGCTATAGAATACAAAATATCAAAAATGGAATTGTTCAACGAGTGGAAAAAATGTAAATGTGATAAAAAAGTACTATTTTATGTTATATTTTCGTTTTAATAAGTTCGACATTGATGAGTGTCACCGGAAAAAAAAGATGAACTCCTTGCTATCATAAGAACATTTAATGCAACAGCTGCAAGAAAGTGGACGAAGTGTAGAAGATCTTCCAGTACTTTTGTAAGTAAACTCACTTCCTGGTTAAATATATTGTACTTCCTTTAGCAAAAAAGTGCTTGCATTATCTGAACCTGAGCCCAAAATTGACTTTGCACCATCGACTTCAGCTCCAGTAGGTAGACCACGAAAAGAGTTGTACGCAGTAGGGGCAATTTTGTTTTCAGAAGGCGAAAGGAGTACAGCAAATCTTTTAAAGAATACATTTTCTGGATCTCCAGAAAGACCAACTAAGATAAAAAAAATTATCAATTCAGACGCCATGAAACTAATGGGTTATTTAGCAGAAGAGGCCTTCGCATTGTGTCTAGATGCCAAATTAACTGAAAATGGTTACCAATTGATAAGAAAACATGTAGTAGTCGTAACTGTCGTATATACCCACCATATTGTCTTGTAGACAAATAAATAATGTTATCCCAACAATATACACAGGGCAACACTGATTCTGCGGCATGGGATTTGGCAGTCAATTTTAGTATATACATTGATGAAGATCTTAGCTTATTATTTAGATTATTTGAATTGACTCTGGTTCTCGCGATAAACCACTATTTTAAAAATTAAGGAGGTTTCATCACAGATCTTAACATAACTCCAGATCATTTAGTCTGATTTGGTAAAATAAAAAATCCAAAAATCCGCAGCTCAATTACCTCTAATTACATCTACATTATTTTTTAATTAGCTGAATAGCTTCGGAAATATTTAGAAAGTTCTTCTGAAAAAAACATTTTTTATGCCAAATTTAAACTTTTTGTTATTTTATAAATCATAAAAAAACAAAAACGTTAAAATAGCTCTTTTTTAATATTAAGTTATAAACGCACATATGTTACAAAGAAAATAAGCCATATTTTATTAAAATCAATTGGCATGTTTTGGTTTAATTCGCATTTAATGATGATATCTCATTTTGATAAAAAACTTATAAGTAAATACACAGTGGAACAACAAGAATTTTTTCTGCGGCATACAATTTTGCACAAAATTCAGATTCACTTACTATTAGGTCAGCAGGATATTAATGGTATCGAGAGGTCTGACAGACTAGCAAAGAAGGGCGTCGGGCTTGGATCTGAGTTCATAGAACATAGAACAAAGAGAGCGTTTTCATCAGGATATAAGACAATGGAGAATAGATATAAAGGCCGATGGGATTGCCATATGATGGAACACTGCTGCTGGACCTTACAAAGTTACTGTCCTGAACAAAAATACAACAGACAATCACTTACAAAAGTTTTTCCTAACTAATTTTGAAATATTTTTGATAATTCTTATATTGTTATTAGTTATTAATTGCATTTTTCGCTTATAACATAAAATTTTTTCAATATATTAAGCATTTAACAGTTATTTCGTCTTGATTTATTTTATTAGAGATTTAAGCACTTGAAGCTCAATAACTTGACGAATTTACTTCTTATCCATATAATTTGTACGTCGATGATTTGAAATTAATAAGCATAAAATACCAAAGAAAATCCCATAAGAAACAATGGATTTTAATGAAATATAGCTTATTTTCTTCGTAACATATGTGTGTTTGTAATTAAATATCAAAAAAGAGGTATTTTAACTTTTTTGATTTTTTATGAATTATGAAATAACAAAAAAGTTTAAATTTTGCATACAAAATTTTTTTTTCAGAAGAACTTTCTGAATATTTCCGAAACAATTCAGCTAATTAAAAAATAATGTAGATGTAACTTGGAGGTAATTTAGCTGCGGATTTTTTGATTTTTTATTTTACCAAATCAGACTAACTGTTCAGGAGATATGTTAAGATCTGTTTTGAAACAACCTTAATTTTTAAAATAGTGATTTATCGCGAGAACCAGAGTCAATTAAAACAATGTGAATTAAAGGATTAAAACTTCATTATTCCATGTATTTTAATTGACTCCAAAAACCTTTGCCGCAGAAAAAAATGTCTTTTTTGTTCCTCTGTGATATTAGTGAGCGAATGCTTTGCTGAAGTTTCATTAGTCTCTATTGGATCACACAATAAAACGGATTGTAAATTCACTACCAATGGCAGCTGTCCCATTAAATGAAGCGTCGCCGCGAATAACGTTGTAAGCAACAAACGAATCTAACATGTTTCTTTCTGCTTTCTACCGTTAACAATACTCTGACTTGGATCTGGATATTTTTTTTTTATATATATGCTGGCAAATTTTTTTACAACAATTACACCAATAAAAAGGAAATTGAAATCAAACGATTCTAAGTGCGCCATTAAATTTGTGTTTTTCGATTCCGGAAAACTTATAATTTTGTCGCTTACAACGTTATTTCCGGCGACTCTTCAAATATTGACTGCCATCTAAAAATTAGTTTTAAATGGGGTTTTGATGGTAGTTCAGGCCACAGCTTGTATAAACAAAAATTTTCAAACTCAAATACACGTGATTCCGATATAATTCTAGCTTCTGTTGTGCCATTGCAACTTATTTTTAAAGCCAATGATGCTTTTCTTTGAAGTTTCCAAGTGCTGCATCTACTCGGTACTGCAGACCTATAAAAATTATGCTCCAAAAAGAAACAACCTTAATATTTCAGGAACTTCGAGATAATAATGGTTCAAATTAGTTCTCTTGTCCCTAATATTGTAAGAAAAAATGAGACAACAATGAAAATATGTTATACAATGCTTTTAACAATGGTTGATGGGAAAGTTGTTAATGCACTTACTGAGTGTTCTTCTCAAACTTGTTATATATGTCGAGCAACACCTAAAGAAATTAATAGCCTAGTTTTCGAAAAGAGTGACGAAACCACATTCCAGTTCGGTTTGTCTACTTTTCATGCCTTTTGCACGTTTCAATTAAGCTTCCAATAAAAAAATTATAAGCCAAATCGCAAGATGACAAAAAAATTGTGCCAGAAAAAAATATATTAAAGATAAATTTCCCACTGAACTAGGCTTGCTTGTTGGTGTACAGAAGCCAAGTAGTGAAACTACTAACGATGGCAACACTGCTCGACGATGTTTTAAAAATGAGGAGGAGTCAGCGTCTATTACTGATCTTAACTTGGAGTTAATAAAAACCTTTTCAACCATTTTGCAAACTATTTCAAGAGGCTTTAAAATTAATTCCCAAAAATTCGGTGATTATTGCAAAAAACTGCCGAGTTATACGTAGCTTAAACTCATGGTATTATATGCCTGTGACTGTTCACAAAATTATTATTCATGGAGCGGATGTCATTGAACACGTATTGCTTCTTATTGTTCTTCTAACAGAAGAGGCTCAAGAAGATAGGAACAAAGATTGCAGGTATTATCAAGGAAAATAGGAAGAGAGAGTACAATGGAAGATTTATTTTATATGCTTCTTATATCCTCAGATCATTTTATAAGCTTTTATATAAATAAGACCAAAAAAATAACCTCATTGTCTGCAGATATTATCGCATTGATTGAAATCCCAGAAAAACAAGATATATATGTCGAAGCGGACAGATCTTCATTAGTTTCGCTCCACCAACATTTTTAGATTTATGTGGGGTCATGTTACAAACAGTGAAGTTATGCACTTGAAGCCGTTGTTTGTAATAAATAGCTGAAGCATTTATGTCGGGGCAAAGTTTAACTGCTTGTGCATCCATTGTGAAAACATGGCATCTTTCCTCTTTAACTGCAATAGAACTTTGCTGCTTCTCAAATTGAGCTCGCTTTTTTATTAAATATGTAAATTTTTAAAAAGCCGACACATTCATCACATTGATCTATCTTTTGAAAATGTAAAGATTGAGACTGGTTGAACTTGTTTCTCTGAACATTTGGCAACATAGTCCTAATAAATATCTATTTTCGTTTTAAACGTTGCTGCAATGTATTCCTTATTAGTGTCCTTCCGACAATAATGACTTTCCATTTTGTCCAAGTTATCCAAATGTTCATTTATATAAATTTTCGAAGCAGTTTCTATAGATTTTTTTAGCCAGTACTTTAGCATATTCCCCCAATTGATAAATTTGAAAGGAACATGGATTTGCATACTTGTAATTTTTCTTACCCATGAGGTAGCTTATACACACAGCTCTGTGACTTTCTTGAATTTTCCACTGTGATACGCTTTCTGGGCAACATTGCAGCGTGGTCTTTAACAAAAACTTTCTTAGCCTCCCAGCTTATGCTCCAAAACATCAAGAAAATATTGTTCCCGGTTTCTTCATTAAACTTGTGACAGTGCCTTACTTTGCTTTTCAAACAAAAACATGACAAACACTTTGGACCAATTTTTCTTTCTGGTTTTTGGGTTTTTTGTTCACACTTCTGCCAACAGTCGAAAACCCAAAGTATTGCAAGATATATATATAGATATATATATAGTCATGCGCTTCGTTGCGTTTTCTGTCCTTTTTTAGACTTAGAGTCATGATTTCTCCTTTTTCTTCGAATAAGGCCAATTGGCAAGTTATCGTCAGAATCTGCGTAAAAAGTCTTAATATTTTAAGAGAACTTCATTCGATTATATAATGACTTCCTCCGTCGATTATGCATAATCAATTGCTACGCTTTTCAATGCAGTTCCTTCTTTATTTTGCATTGCCATTGTAATCTACCACGATTTTATTAAAATTTTCTAAGATATTTCGAGAATTGTGTAGATGGGTCGATCAGCATTCGCAAAGAAAAATTGTAGTAGATAAGTAAAACAATTAACTATAAAAACTATGCTAAACTTTTTTTTTTGGAATACAATGTTTTGCATGTTGTAGGTTATTCGTTAAAAAATGTGTTTGCTGGAATCCTGGAACTAATATCAATAACCGTTCCCGAGTTATATTAATGTTTGTACTTTAAAGGGGTATTTGAACTCGTCAGGGGAAACACTGTTGATGAATTTTATGGGTTAAGCAATTTGCAGCAACTTTGCTGAAAGTCCTTAATCAAAATTATGTTTGGTTAGGATATAAAGAAACGTATATGAATAAAATTGTTGTTACATTTGACGTTAAAAAATCTCGTATCTGAGCTAACCCACATAAACCTTTTAGTGGTTTTATTTTAGGGTTAGTTATAACCGGAAACCACTGAAAAGATTGCAATTATTTTTTTGTGTCGAGCTGTGTAATCAGTTAAGTTGAAAAAACAGTTAGCTAAAAACCTAAATTATGTCAATAAATTCTTACTGTAAGCATACATTTGGGATACATCAAAAATAACACGACGTGACCACCAATATCTTTCTAGAATAATTGAAGCACATCCGCGAATAACGTTGTAAAGGAAATTTTTTGCAAAACCGATTTTATTGCAGATTGCCGTTAACATGACTCTCTTACATTGCCTAAACACCAAATCAGCCAAAAAGTTCACATTATAGCTATCAAAAAGCAATAAGAAAGTGTAAGTCAGTGGAAGAACGTTGCAAGTTACATACAAAATTATAAGAACTGAATTATCTAATGTAATTGATAAGTGCAATAGATGCACAAAAAGGAAGTTCAATGTTGAAAATTGAATTGATAAAAAGAATAAAAGATTGAAGAATTGTGGTAATAAATATATTTCAAGTAAAAAAAAGTACATCTCCAAAAAACGCTCCAGAGCAGCTAAAATGGAATAACGTTGTAAGTTCATATTACGATTTTAGGTAATTGAATTGTTATTATATAGATTTGTGATTGTATATGCATCTTTTCTTACAAAAAAATTTAGCATAAGTGCAATAAAGGAATATTATTTTAAATTCTAAAATACAAAATTAAATGAACAAACAGCTTCTTTAACATCCTTAATCGAATTGTGCGAGGTAACTCCATAAGAACTTAAAACTTGGCAAATTATACGATGCCGATTTTTCGAAGAGAACCCATTCAAGTGATGAGAGAAAAAGGATCTCCTTGCAATGGCTTCATATTTGCCTGAAAGGTTCAAGCCAAGTTCTATAAATAAATCTGCAGTTAAATTAAGAAAAATATGAAGTTTATGTTCGAAAGCAAACAAATATATTTTGTTGAATGTTTTAAATATTTTCTTTTAAGTTCTTGAAATGAAATTTTGTTTTTAGTATTAAGGGTTTTTCTAATAAACAAATTTAAATTGTATTTTTTACATTTCATTTAAAGAAAAGGATCCAATCAAATAAGTCTTCATGCTTTAATGATGCGAATAACGTTTAAACTCTTTGAGGACCAACGGACATATCGTCGCTCGCGTGACAAACTGTTGTAACCCACATTTTTAAAATTTTCCAGGGGAACGTTTTTTCTGTTTCGGTCACTGTTTTACTAATTATTTTGGGCACGTGACCACTTTAAAATCAAACTTATTAAATATTTTGGATACGTTATTGTAGTGTCTTGATTTGTGTGAAAAAAATTGAGTATTTCCTAGAAACTCTAGTAACTAATTAAACACGAACGTCAGTTTGAGAATATGTTATTTTTACTTTTTAAGAATTTTTAGGCGTCGTAAACCACATTTTTTATTTGAAAAATTAATTAAAGCAACAAAAAGTTTTTTATTTAATATTGCTTTTAATACATATATATATTAAGTTTTATTTAGGCAACCAAAAAAAGTGCCGAAAATTCACATTGCAAGCAATTTAATTAAAGTAGGTTCATAATGTAATGTAAAATAAAGTAGATTTACCAATAAATGCAAACAAATGGCTATGTATAAAGAAATTAAAGTGACAAAAGGAAAAACAAAATAGGGCAGTTCTCTATCTTGTTGCATCGTTGCAAATGCAAAATAAACAGCTTTTACAAAAACAAAATGCATTGAAAAGCTTTTGCAACATATGCTTTTTGTTTTTGTAAAAGCTGTTTATTTTGCATTTGCAACGATCCAACAAGATCGTGAACTGCCCTATACTAAACAAAATGCTGTTGCATATGCAAATCTAAACATATTGCATAACGCTATTGTAAACGAATATCTTAATTCGTTAATTAAAAAAAAGAATTTAAAATACTAACAGCCGCTAATCTTTTATATAAATCTCTAAGAAAATTTCAACCAATATGCAGAACAAATAAAGTGCACTAAAAAACTTTCAAAAACCATAAAAATGATTGAAAATGCCTTTGACTTAATCATTGAAATAATTGAAGTAATTAGCTGAAGAGCTTTTTGTCTCCCAAAAGCATATTTTTCTAAAAGTTGTGGGTTACTGCTGTTTGTAAAATTTTTTTTTTAAATACTTTGTTGGTTACGACCTTTAGACATTTGCGTTTTCTGCTTAACTATGACAAGTATGACCATAACACTTTGAGGAAAAGTGAGGACTTGCATAAGAAGTGTTATAGTGGTATTAACTCAATTTTAAGAAAATTGTGGGTTACGACAGTTTGTCACGCGAGCGACGATATGTGTCCCAAAAGACTAAATTCACCTAAATCAAAAACGAATAACAAAAGTATTGTTTTTTCAACCATTATAAATTAAAATGTAAGTTTTATAAGATTGGAAATAATGTTGTGTAACAAAAAGTTATTCTAACTGTATTTGTGCATTTTTTAAATCATGTTTTACGGCTGGTATAAGTGGAATTTTGAAACTGTTCTATTTAGTGGACCAAAGAAATTTAAAAAAAAAATCAAAAAATTTAGTTGAAATAGACAATATTCTATCGACTCTTATGAACTTTGTATATAATTTTGTAACAAGCATATGAGATCTTTGAAAAAAAACTAAAAGGGTTATGGGTGTCCCTATGGTCGTCAACGGTAATTTTGCGTTTTAAGAATTTGAATATAAGGCCAGTGTTCATTGCGACGAAACCGTTTCCAAACAGTTTTGTTTTTGTTTTGGTGTTCATGTTGAGTGTGTTGAATGAGACAGATTGTTTCACTGGCCTTTTCTCCACTTCTTCAATTAAAAAAAGAATTTATATAGCGCTTATAACATGGTTATTTTAATCTATAGTAATAAAACTCTTTTTCTGTTTGTTTGTTTGTTTGTTTGGCCTTTATACAAATCTAAACGGCTGAACGGATTTCGTTCAAACTAGGTGCATTTTAACTTAAAATGTTACATACTTAGTTTTTGCCACGCCCCCTCCGAAATTTTTCAAATAACGGTAATTTTGTTATTTTAAAACTTTTACTATCGGAGATTTTTGTGTATTTAGTTTTAAACATTTTTTGTTATTTTGACATCAAAAACACTCAAAACATTCAAAATTGGAGAAATTCTCAGTACAACGACTTTTTCATTAAACATAGTTACCTAAGAATGAGAAAAAAAGACATGAAAATCAAGGTTTGGTCTTTCGATACAAGAATCTCCACTTTCCATTAATATATTTAATTCAAATTTTTTTTGTTCAAGAGTTCAATAAAATCACTTCACAAGAATAAGTTGAACTGTACCGTTAAGTCAGTGTATATATATTTTATGATTATGTCAAAAAAGGTTAAAAATAATGACTTTTTACTCAAAAAATTACTCAAAAATTGTTGTTGTTGTAAAAATTAAATCAATTAAAAATTGCACATCTGGCTACCTTTCATATGACATAGCATTTATTTGCAAAAATTCTTCCAGCTTAAGCGCAAAAATTATTTTACTGTTTTTGTCACCAAAACAACAGAATTTGATTTGATGACAAATTTATTTTTTCCAAAATGTTGTTTTTATATATTTTGCAAAAAAGTCAAGTCTCAAAAATAATTTATGTGAAAAAATTACCCCAATATCTCTTTCCAATCAAAAGTTATGGCTAAAAATCAATTTTTTCATACCAGACTATTAATAAAACTGAGTTCATTTATCTCTAATAATGCAGTTGTGTGTCTAGAGTAATTACGAACATTTTGGATTACATAAAATCTTTATTACAATTATTCACTAGTTATTTCATTAGTTTTGATCTGTGCGTTAAATTCACAGATAGATGGTGCCGCATTTGTAAGTACTGTGGGTCCAAACTATACACCTTGCGGTGAATAACAGAAAGATGTCTACCAAAAGTTTCTTCAAATTTAACCCCACACGTTTGGGATTACAGACAGGTGGCGCTATTTTCTGCTTACAGAAGAATATCGGATGTTCTTATGTAGCTAGCAGATAAGTTTTGCGAAATATTTTGCGAAAATGCTATTGCTGCCAAACTTTTAAAATGTCGAATAATGCAGTACTTTCAGTCGCAGCGTTATCTAGCCGTAAATAACTTTTACAGTTGCGCTTTCAGAACTTAAAAACATAGAATTGGATAAATTTAAATGTCCAGCTCACTTGCTGGTTTTTTTTTGCTGATCTCCCATGAAAAAAACGCAGCTAATATAAATTTTAGTACAATAATTTTTAGTACAACGAATTTTTCATAAAACATTGATACCTAATAATGAGAAAAAATTTATATAAAAATCAAAGTTTTTACTTTTAATGCCAATATCTTGGCTGTTTTTAATATATTTTATTAAAATTTTTTTTGTTAAAAAGTTCAATATATTTTTTAATATAAATCTTTGTTTAGACTTTAAAATGTCCATATCTCAAGGACGCATTGAGTCCCACCATAATTTTAATATTGTTGAAAAGGTAATTTTGCTAGCTTTAAGATTAAGTAAATATAAAAATTATTTTTAATTTTTAAAATATGTTTTTCGTACCCCTTCTTTGAATTCAATTACCTCACTGCAAGAGATGGAACCACCAACAACAAAAATTTTCCAAAACTTTTTTGGATTAAAGTTCATTCAATTAAATTTCTAATGGTAGCTTAAAAATAAAATTCAACATGTTTTTCATTATTCCAGAATTTAAAAAAACCTTTAATCGAGAAGTGTATGTTAAAATGTTTATATAAATGACTCTCGACTAACACCGGGTATATCAGCTAGTATAATTATATACGCCATGTTTACTTCGCTTTCGTCTTTCAACGTTTAACACCAGCCGAAAGCCATTACCTCACTACAACAAAAATATGGGAGCTGTAGATTTGATGGATCAAAGCAAGACTTTCTATGAACTAGACCGTAAATCTAAAATTACATACTACTCGTATCTTCGGTTGTTTTTTGATTTTTTTGATATAGGCGGGAACAATGCCTTTGTAATTTATATCGAATGTACAGCAAAAAATCTTGTGGAAAGGTCGCAGCTGAGCTCTTTTGACTAGACGATTGGTTGCAAAAAATTTGTTTGGTGACTGTTCTATGCGAACAAGAGGAAATCGAACATTTCAGAAATCAAAAACTGCTGCTGACAAGAAGTTGGATATATCGCACTCTATGCTCAAAGGCGACATAACAAAGAGATGTGTCCATTGCTCTAAAAAACAGACACAATTAATTATTATAAGTGCAATTTTATAAAAAAAATGTAAATATCTTCGAAAAAACACTAACAACAAATGTAAAATAAAAACAAGATTTTTTGGCTCCTATAAGGACCATAGGGACATATATGTCCCATAAAAAAACTACATAATGGAAAATACTTTTTCTTTTTTCTGTGTCATGCCAAGATTCCAAAGAAAATTTCCCAAAAGCTTATGGTCCTCAAAGGGTTAAAAGCTATCGCACTCTCTGCTTTGCAGCGTGGAATAACGTTGTAACAACCAATGGGTTTTGGATATGTAACGTTTTTCCATTGTAATCGTTAATAATACTTAATTTACTAACCAAATATTATTATTAAACAACTTTTTTACCAAAATAGTTAATTTACGTAAGTATTACCATAATGTATTAAAAATAAGTATCTAGAAATTCTCTGCTGCATTTAAAACTTTTTTACGTATTGTGAACAATTTACTTTTTGTCGCTTAAAAAGTTATTCGTGGCTGTGTTTCAATTGTAAAAGGTTATAATTGTGGGCACCTGCAAGAGAGCAATGCAGATGGTCGGACCTCTGGATCCGATCACCGTTTTACCTATTACACCGTAAGTTCGAGACGAGTAAAAAAATCAAAACACATTTTCTTAATCTAAAATTGGTTGCTGATTCTGAAAAAAATTTTAATTTTTTGTGAGAAAATAGTTTTAACCACGTTTTTTGTGGTCTTTATTTTAAAACTAAGTAATTTTACACATTTCTTAGTATTTTTAACTTTAATTAAGGGAATGATCAAACTTATTTCTCAGCAAGGAATCAACAAAGATCAGCAGCAATAGACTTAAAGTTTTTTGAATTTTTTGTTATTTTCCCCTTTAATGTGGGTTCATAATCATAAGACACTAGATTTTTTTAAAATATTTTGACGAAGAATTTTGGGAGGAAATCATTATTTTGAGAGAATAGTCTTAAGAAAAATAAATTTTTTTTTTTAAAAATAAGCTTTTATATAAAAAAGACGTGAACTAAATAAAAAGAAAAAAATAAATTTTAGTGACATTTTTCATATATGTATATAGTAGGTATATTCTAGGTGCAGTAGAACCCCTCTCTTGGTTACTCATCATCATAATAAAGCGTACGTAAATTGGTAAGTTCTAAGGACTTATATAAATTTAGAATTTTTCAAATACATTTAAATTTAAAAGCTTAATCATCTTTTTTAAATAAAAGCTTATTTTTTACTTTTTATTTATTTTTTACTTTTTAGTCTTAAAGGTTTATTATCATCTTTTATTTTGAAAAGTTATGGAGATATAGCATTTTTATTGATTTCTGGGCGGTAAAAGGTGGTGGCAAAAAATTTTATTATAATATTGCAATGTCACCGGACTTACATATGTATGTTAAATTTCAGCTTAATCGGATACCAACAAGTTTGCAAAATTGCGAAAAATGGTTTGCAAGTTTTGACGGATATACATACATCCGTATACATACAACATACATATATACGAACGAAGCAAGTTATAATCAGCTTATAATCAGCCCCGTAGTTTTGAAGATATAGGATTTTTATTTATTTGTGGGCGGTAAAAGGAAGTGTGGAACCATTTTTTTCCTGAACCATCCTCTACTTGAAGGAAATTACTACTTACTTACTTAGTTGGCGCTACAGCCGTATGTCGGTCTTGGCCTCATCTAAGAATTTGCGTCAGCCATTTCTGTCTTTCGCTTGCTGGCGCCAGTTGGAAATTCCAAGCTTCGTCAGGTTGTCCTCTACTTGGTTTTTCCAACGAAGATGCGGTCGTCCTCTTCTGCGTTGACCGCCGCTGGGTACCGAATCGAATGTTTTCTTCACTTGAACATCGTCTTTCATGCGCTGAACATGACCAAGCCAGCGAAGCCGCTCGATTTTAATGCGCTTGACTACGTCGATGTCAGGGTACAACTCATACAGTTCATCATTCCACCGTATTCGGTACTCGCCATTGACGCATATTGCTCCGTAGATCTTACGAAGAATCTTTCTCCCAAATTCTCCTAAAGTCTTTTCATCTGAACTGCTCAGCGTTCAGGTTTGTGATTCATAAAACTTAAAGGAAATTAACTGCCAAAATTTTAGCTGAATCAGCCCCTTAGTTTTGGAGATATAGCATTTTTATTGATTTGTGGGCGGTAAAAGTTGGTGTGGCCAAATGTTTTTCATAAGCCCCATGCTTTATTTGATGAAACTTTGCTGTTTAAATTTCAGCTGAATCAGCCCCGTAATTTTAGAGGTAAAGCATTTTAATAGATTTGTGAGCGGTAAAAGAGGGAGTGGCAAAAAATGTTCCTTAACTATCCTCTACTCGAAGGAAATTTACTGCGAGGAAAAATTTTATCATAATATTGCATTGTCACCGGACTTACATATGTATGCTAAATTTCAGCTTAATCGGATACCAACAAGTTGTAGAAAAATTGCTTGCAAGTTTTTAGGACATACATACATACACACGAACGAAGCAAGTTAAATAAAAGATTATAATAAATAAAAGCTTATAAAAAGGAAACAACTTTCAATAAAAATTTCATTATTTAATTAATTAAAACAAAAATTTTTTCACAAAAACATATTTATGTTGTTTTAAAATGAGAAGACGCTTTTCACTTTTGTTTAAGGTATGATTTTTGTTTTTTTTTTATAAATGTCTTCTAAAATCCTTCAAAAATAATGCCCTGAAAGGAATTTTTAAAATAAATAATAAAACTTATTAAAAAAAACTTATTAAAGCAGTAATAAAACTTTATATGCGTTTCTCTAAAAACCAATTTTTTAAACTAGGTTTTCACGTCAGGCAGGTCCTGAACTAGGAAAATTGGGCTAACTTTACTACAAGGGGAAGGGTGGGTCGAAAATCAAAAAAAATCAGCTCATTTTTTAACTTTTTTAAACATCCCGCCATTTTGTAAATTTTTGATATTTTGGAAATATCCTATATCAGGACCTGCCTCACGTGATTACCAACAAAATGCCACCCGCTGAATTTCGATACATCTGGTTCTCAAGAAAAACGGCACTCCATTTGTCTTCTCATTTTTACGTACCCATTTTCATCGTTAGGGGAGGGGAGGATAAAAAAACATAGAAACATAACGCGTACGGAAAAAGTTAGAAAACTACGTCTACTTTAGTTTAGTTTATTTAACAAAAATTGTTGACATATAAGAATAAATCTTTTGCATGCCGCATTTGACAATGGAAATAAAAATATAAAAAAAAACTCAATCACGTAAAAAAACTCAAAGTTGATAAATTGAAAAACGACTGAGCTACAGAACTTTTAAACAACGTTCTTTTTGTGGGTTTGAACCGCAGGTCATACCTTAAATTAATTGCATAAGCATTATGCGCACCTTACACGGTCAATCATTTGACGTCCAGCATGTGTACGTGTGGATTGATGCTAGCCCTTACACACATCAATCATATCGTCAAATTTTAATTCTGCATTATTTTTTATGGAACTCAGACGTGCGATGAGTTAAACGGACGATTGTATCATGCATATTGCATTACTTGCTAATCAAGTTATTATTAACTACGCATTAAAAAGCTTAAAAATAAAGAGAAAAGAGTCAATAAACTCTGCCAAAAAGTGTTTGTACTCTTAAATTTACTATTTACAGCCCTTTTTTTCCTGCAGTCATGTTTACTCCTCGACGAAAGCAAACGAAATGACGAAAGATTGATCAATCAAGCCCTTATGCCGTGGTTATGCTAGCCAAACATGATTGCCGAACATTTTTTGTTGTTATTGTTTCACGTATAAAATGAAAAAATTAACTTTTTCTCATATTCATTTTCTCGCTCTCGGACCGAACATTTTGATTGCTGATTGAAACGCCAAACATGCCGAACTTTCCAGTGTTGGTTGTAGTCATTTTGTATAATAGCATCAAAAAAGTAGGTAAATGTATTAAAAAGTGAAGTTGATTGTGTCTTCAAGCAACCCTTAACATAAACAGCTAGCTAGCATGTCAGATATATGCAAACCATTTTGTTTAAGATATTATAATAAAAATTCAGAGTAAGTAATATTAGTTCGTATATTTTAATTCGTTAATTTTATTTTCAATTCTATAACAAATATGTATAATAAGTACAAAAATACAAAATAGGGTTGTGCTTTTTTGTGTTTTGACATACTATTACATATAATGCAACTGTGCCACCAATCATAGCATAACCACCAAACAAACATTTCAGCGAAGAGAATAAATTAACGAAAATGAACACCAAACATGTTTGACCAGCATTGCAAAATATCTAAAAATTTAGATTTTGATCAATCAAGCCATCAACGTATATGTGTAACGCATACAAACATATATTTACTAACACATATACCTGATTGACGTCAAATGATTGACCGTGTAAGGTGCGCTATGCGTATAAGTTGCATGTTTTTTTTAAGGTTTTATTACTTATTAACAGGGTTAAGAATATTCACACACCTTCACTCACAAACATTTGCTTGAAGCACACAACACACAATTTTATTTTCATTTCCTTTTTGTGTGTAATGCCGTGGTTATGCTAGCCAAACATGTTTGCCGAACATTTTTGTTGTTATTGTTTCACGTATAAAATTAAAAATTAACTTTTTCTCAAATTCATACTCTCGCTCTCAGACCGAACATTTTTGATTGCTGATTAAAACACCAAACATGCCGAACTTTCCGGTGTTGCCTTTAGTCATTTTTCATAATAGCATTAAAAAAGTAGCAAAAAGTATTAGAACGTGAAATTAATTGTGTGCTCAAGCAGCCCTTTATACAAACAGCAAGCATTGCTTTGTTGAACTTATTTTAATAACAAAAATCGTGTTAATTGAAGTAGTCTAATAATATTTTGAGAGAAAACTAACAAATTCATGAACACTAATTGCATATCTATTGAAACTAAAAAAAAAGTTCAAAAGAAATAATAAATAATTGAATACAAAATATAATGCCCCTTGCATAACCAATCTAAACTTGAAATAATTCGGTAATCTCGTTTTACATTTTATAGTTACTATGAATAAAATGCCTAAAATTGTATATAAAAATGCAAAACGGGTTTTTTTTATTTGTTTTTTGACTTATTTTTACATAAAATGCAACTGTGCCACCAATCATAGCGTAACCACCAAACAAAAATTTCAGCGAAGAGAATAAATTAACGAAAATGAACACCAAACATGTTTGGCTAGCATAACCACGGCATTACTGACTAGATATTGAATTTTGAGATGATTAACTCAAATTTAAAAACTCATTTTAGACCTTATAAATTTATAACCGTCGACGAGCAGCTATATGGATATAGAGGACGTACGAAGTTTACACAGTACATACCATCAAAATCTACAAAATATGGTATTAAGATCTGGTGGGCCTGCGAAGCAAAAACTTCTTATCCACTGAATGCCCAGATTTATACTGGTAAAGTTGGAAACAGCAGGGACGTGAATCAAGGTGAGCGCGTAGTAAAGGACTTAGTTGTGCCCTACAAGAACACAGGACGAAATGTCACGGTGGACAATTTTTTTACTTCGATACCTTTGCTCGAGGAACTCAAAAAATGGAATATGACTGTTGTCGGCACGTTGAAAAAAAAACAAGCGGTACGTGCTTGAAGAATTCAAAGCATCCAAGAGAAGAGAGGTATATTCCAATGAGTTCGGATTTGGTCCGAATGCAACTATATGCTCCTACGTCCCGGCAAAAGGAAAAGCTGTTGAGCTACTATCTTCAATGCATCGCGATTCAGTTCTGTCTGATAAAAACCAGAAGTCGGAAACTGTCGTTTTCTATAATTCAACCAATGGTTGTGTAGACAGAATGGTTAAAATGGTATCCAAATATACCACAAAACGGTCCACAACACGTTGACCTCTAGCGATGTTTTACAACTTGTTTTAAACAAAGTTGTTTTAAACTTAATGTTTTTAGTTAATTTTTGTTTTAATAAAAAGGACCTGCCTCGAGTTTCTTTGCCGGCTCTAAAAACGCCACTGGCTCTAAATGTTTAATATTTTTTTTTTTTGAATTGTCAGCCGGCATAAAAATGCACTCAGGCTTGGAATAATTAAGTCAGCTGATTTGAAGCTTGTCTAATTACTGATCTTTATTTCGAAACGTCGGTGTTTATAAAGGTAAATAACGGTATTTTTAAGTTTCTAAATCATATACAAAAATGTGCTTAATATTAATACATAGTGTTCAATAATATAATAACTTAAAAGTGCGTGAGTGAAAAGTAAATATTAACTTAATGAGTAAGTGCGTAATGCAAATAAATATAACTAATATAATAACAATAAAAGTGCGCGAGTGAAAGAAAAAGAACATTAACTTAGTGCGAAAGTGCGTAATGTAAAATAAATATATAACCACGGGTCATTGTGCGTGGTGAATGACAATATACATAGTTACAGTGCAATCAATAAGTTTGTGTACAGTTGGTTGCCTAACTCGGTGCGCACTACGCTACATGGGCGAAAATCTTTGCATACCGCCCAAAGGTTATAAAGATTACGATCCGGGTACAACAACCCATGGTAATCAGAAATTTTTTCATCAAGACGGCTTCAATAGTATTTTAGGTATATTTTTAGTTTTTTTATGCAGCAATAAATAAAAGATGTTATAATATTGTAGGTGAGGCAACCTCAGCATCAAATGGGGAAGACGAGTTTGAGGTTGATGGGCTGCCAGAACGAGATGCAAGTGGGCGCATCAAGCAAAAGGGTGGTTGCTATTTATGCTACAGAGACAAAAAAAGGAAGAGAGCTACACGACAAGGATGTGTCAAATGCTAAAAACCAGTATGCGCAGAACATAGCCTTACATAGACAAAGTGTCAAAATTGTCATATAGACCCATCTACAGCTCATTATAAATTGCGGACTTAAATTTAGATTGCAAATATTGTTTCTTTTATAGCTTTTATAGGTGCCCGCAATCATGATATTTTGGAATTATTATAGACAATTTTTTTTCCTTTAATTTGATCACATCGTGTAATATTCTTTTCTTTCGAAAATATTTTTCTTAAATAAAAAAGTTTGAAATTAGTACTGAATTTTTCTATTGAATTGCACAGACCCTTTGGCAGCACTCTGCAAGTGTTTCGTTTTGTTATAATATAAAATTAAAAGAAAAGCGAAATCAATTTTTAGATCTACCATTTCAAAATCAACCAAATAAGCATATAAAAGCACTGTTTATAAAATTAAAAATTACCTTCATTAATTTTGTAGAAGAAATATTTATTTAAATGCTTTGTTTGGAATGTAGAATATAAATTTACTTACATTTTGATTGTATTTGAAGTAGTATGCTCCAGTGTAAATCGTTGCAACCGTTAGTGCCATTTTTCCTGTCCAAAATCGTAACGCGTAAGCTTTCTTGAAACCCTACAATTAAAGATTGTTTTACCATGTTCAATTAAAATGTTAAATTTAAGTCATTTTTTATATCATTCCGAGATAAACATAAGCAAATTAACATATTGTCTTTTGGACAAATGAGGAGGTGTAAAGCAAGAACGTTCAATTTATACACATTGATAAATCGAGAATATGCAATGAAAAACGCATTAAAAATTACCCAATAAGTTCGTAGGATGACATATAGATGAAGCGCCTATTGAAAAATCCATATCATTTTTAGAAGGTACCAACCAGTAAATTGATAGAAGTTATAGCGGTTTTAGTTGCGCAACTTTTTGGTTGCTATAGGCAGCTTTCAGTGGTTGCTGTCCACTCAAATGAATGCCAATTTAAGTTTGTAGCAGTGTTACTTATATTGCAGTTATTCAAACAAGCTTAGAACTTTTTGAATTACTTTCTAGAATAAATTAGTTTTTTGGAAATTTTAGATTTGCTTATTTTATTTTTTATCTAGTTATAATATAAAGAGAGGTCCTTGGTTGGCCATAGTTTTAATTTGTGTTCGTAGTAATCGGCACAATAAACATACTGAAAAAGTAAATATGGTCCAGTTGGTTGGTTCGTCTCAAAAATTTTATAAATAGACACCGAATAAGTATCACTTAGAGTAAAAATACAGGATTTACTGTTTATAACATATTTATTGGTTTATTACAAAATTGATCTCGAAATGAATTAAAAATTAATATCAAAGAACGCACAGTTTCATAAACAATATTTAATTTTTTTTTTTATTTATATAATTTTTATGAAATCAATTAGGCTATTCGAAGTTTAAGAGTACATTTAACAAGTCGAATTTATAGCATTTGTTATTGTTGAAACTGTGAGCACTCCGCCATGTGACTGTCGTATTCAAAAATTATGCAACCCTGTGTTGCCGTAGACAGAGCACTAAAATACTATGTATAAAAACACGTCCAATGGCTACTTTAACTTACGCATGTTTTCGTATTTTCATTTGCATGCAAGACAACAACAAAGCAAAATACACTTTCGTAAATTGGAGTACAAATAACAAATCGTACAGATAGCAGTACAAATACTTAAACTGTGAATAGCCTTAATAAAATAAATCAAAACAATTAGCAACGTACAAGCATGCTTCGAATAGATTTCGTTTGAAC